>JAXIVD010000575.1:68822-139774 GCA_036785275.1 Cancer borealis | reverse complement strand
TATATATATATATATATATATATATATATATATATATATATATATATATATATATATATATATATATATATATATATATATATATATATATATATATATATATATATATATATATGTATATATATATATATATATATATATATATATATATATATATATATATTATATATATATATATATATGTATATATATATATATATATATATATATATATATATATATATATATATGTATATATGTATATATATATATATATATATATATATATATATATATATATATATATATATATATATATATATGTATATATATATATATATATATATATATATATATATATATATATATATATATATATACACACACATATATATGTATGTATGTATATATATATATATATATATATATATATATATATATATATATATATATATATATATATATATATATATATGTATATATATATATATATATATATATATATATATATATATATATATATATATATATATATATACATATATATATACACACATATATATATATATATATATATATATATATATATATATATATATATATATATATATATATATATACATATATATATATATATATATATATATATATATATATATATATATATATATATATATATATATATATATATATTGTTACGGTCACACCGTAAGGACACGGTTCTTATGCCCTAGTGCTGGGTGTCCACTTATGAACCCAGTCACAACCACGTTACGGACGTGTACGAACTGTAGTGCTGATGTTACTACGTCCTTTTAACCCACCAAAGGACAAGGAAAGTCGACTATCCTGTAGGACTAGTCACTCCGAGGGCCACTCGCCGGTGGCTGGACAATAGGCTATAAACAAGATATGCCTGGTTAAGAAATCCGGGCACTCTTAGCCCCCAAACACAGCACCTACAGCCATCCCGTTAACGTTAAGAGGTCGCCAGTTCTTTTAACCCTCCAAAGGACAAGGAATCTCCCAGTCGTAAGCACCTTCTCCTCCTTACATTCTATAGAGACTTACAACGAGCACGAGATTACAGTACGTAGACAAGGAGCTATCGCTCCAACCAGGATACCGCCCACAAGGTGTCTTTCCACCCACTTTTGGTTGAACAATATCCCCTCTCGACTCAAATAACACCCTGCAAAGTAGCCTCCCGCGAGGGGACTCCCTACAGTGCGTTATATGAGTCGTAATAAATTAACATTAAGACGGGATTACTCCTCGTCTGTGTTATCAAACAAGAGGCCCCAGATGATAGGCTCTCTCTCGCTCTCTCTCTCTCTCTCTCTCTCTCTCTCTCTCTCTCTCTCTCTCTCTCTCTCTCTCTCTCTCTCTCTCTCTCTCTCTCTCTCTCTCTCTCTCTCTCTCTCTCTCTCTCACAATGAGGACAACGAAGACAATGCCGACAAAACAGACAACGCAGAAACTACTGTCCCAGACTCAAAAGCCTGATAATGTCCAGAACCTCCTTGCGAGAAGTTCCTGGACAATAAACCCTAGGTGGAGTTCACCGCCAGCTAGATGGTAATTATACAACCACACACTCGTCGTTCTCACTCACGGTACGGTAACCTGTTCCTCGTATAGACAGGGTCTTACTGTCTAGCTACACAAAATACCCCTTATCTAACAGGCCAATCGTAAAACCCACTCCCTTAAATATAAGGTTACACACGGAATAATGCCAAATTGAGGAGAGCGAGCGAGCAGAGATATGTTCTTGGTGGCTGCTAGCGGGTAACTGACTCCCTCACTGCCCTGCCCGGCTCCCCGAGCTGAGATTGTCGCAGTGTTACCATATGGTGTTCACCGGGAGGACTCGTCTCTCCCACACCACGCCTCAAGAATAGCCTAATAACTTTTCTTTCACAAAACACTGCTCCGCTCATAAGCAACCTAGAGAGATAATAAGTATATGAGAGGATGCAGAAACGAATTTTCTACAAGATAGGATACCTTGCAACACAAAGAATAAAGAAGGAAAGTCAGGAAAATTAGGAAAACGAAGAAACCTGACGTTAAAGTAAAAACACTAAGCAAGACTCGCCTTAATTCTCGCTGGCAACTCATCACTCACGACTGCTCATCTGTTCCCGCTCTCTCTCTCTCTCTCTCTTCCCGCCACGCCAGCTCCCATGACTCGCTGCGCCTCTCCAAACACCGCGTGGGTCCTCATATCACAAAGGGCATAACCCACCTTCCTGTTACATAGACAAATAGCCTCGTGAGGCTAACAATTCCCGTGGGGGGGGGCCCGCAACACGCCCCCTCTTAAAGGAAAAATTTTGTAGGTTTTACGGACTTATAAATTTTTTAAGCTGTCTGAGTTATTCACTGGCTCGCGACAAACAATCGGCCACAACATTGTCTACCCCCTTAATGTGGCGGACATCCAGGTTATACTCCTGCAAGAGTAGACTCCACCGAGTGAGTCGCACATTTTTAAATCTAAACTTGTCTAAACATTGCAAAGGACTATGGTCAGAATAGATGGTGACTAGGGGACCATAGGCCGGAATATAGATTTCGAAATGTTGCAGAGCCGAAAGAATGGCCAGTAACTCTTGCTCAATAACAGAGTAGTTCCTTTGGGCGGGAGTAAACTTCTTAGAGAAGTAGCAGACAGGGTGATTCACTTGGTGTTCGTAGGGCTGCATGAGAACTGCGCCCACCCCGGCCTGGCTGGCATCGACCGCCAAAGCAAAAGGCCTGGTGAAGTCTGGAGCCCGTAAAACTGGCTAACCGCACAAGAGGTCTTTTACTTAGGAGAAGGCGCTCTCACACGCCTCACTCCACACCCACTTCTTCCCCTTTTGCAAGAGGTCAGTCAAAGGTGCCAGCAAGGTGGAATATCCTGGCACAAATCGGCGGTAGTAGCCTACTACCCCGAGGAACCTCTGCAGAGCGCGGCGACAGGTCGATGAGGGGAACCGCCTGATCGCCTCCACTTTGGCTTCGGGAGGAGTGATGTAGCCGTGGCCCACCACATACCCCAAGTACTGGACCCGAACCTTAACAAAGTCACACTTGTCCAGGTTGACCACCAACCCAGCCTCCTGGAATCGTGCAAACAGTGCCTCCACGTTGTCAAGGTGGTCCGACCAACAGGTGTCATAGATGACCACGTCATCGATCTACACGACGCAGTGCTGGAGACCATCCATCACCTGGTCCATTAAACGTTGGAACATGGCTGGGGCATTTTTAAGTTCATAGGGCATCACCTGGCACTGATAGACTGCCCCATTAGCCAAAAAACTAGCTATCTCTTTAGCACGGTCAGTGAGAGGAACCTGCCAGTAGCCCTTCACCAAATCCACTTTTGAGATAAACTTGGCCCCGCCAATACGGTCCACTGAGTCATCCACCCGGGACAACGGGTAGATGTCGGCCTTGGTAAGTGTATTGACCTTCCTAAAGTCAATGCAAAACCTGACCTTACCGTCAGGCTTGGGTTGAAGGGTAACAGGCGAACTCCACTGGCTATACGTCCTCTTAATCAGGCCATGCTCCAACATATACTCCAACTCCTTCTCCACCAACTGCTGCTTCTGGGGATTCACTCTATATGGAGCCAGCTTAACTGGAGTGGACTCCCCCACATCAATGTCATGTTGAATCAGGCTTGTTCTGCCTGGGACATTTTTTAAAGACAGAAGGGTATCTTCCCAACCGCCGAAGCATCTCCTGCTTCTGCACCTCTCCCAGGTGTTGCAACTTTTCTTCAAGGAGCAGCGCACTGTTCTGCTCCCAATGCTCCGCGGGGATTACAGGTTCTGAACCCAGTACCTCGGTGGCCTCCTCTGCACGGCAGAAAAATAAAACTAAAGATGCCTCTTTCTTGGCAGAACTAAAACAACCCTCCTGGTTCTTTCTATGGAAGTAGGGCTTCAGCATATTTACATGGCAAAGCTGAGCCCTCTTACGCCGATCAGGAGTGGCCACCAGGTAGTCTAAATCCCCCACCTTCTTCTCAACCACATAAGGGCCACAGTAACGGGCCGCAAGCGGCTGTCCTTGTAGAGGAGGCAACACCAACACCTCCTCCCCTGGTGCAAAAGTGCGATACTTGGCCTTCTGGTCGTAGTATCCCTTCATTTTCTTCTGGGCAGCTCCGAGATGGTGCTGAGCCACCTCCAGCGCGTTCACCAGTCTTTCTCGAGTCCTTAACACGCTTTTCAAGAGCGACTCGGGGCGGTCCGAATGGGGAGCACACCAGGCTTCCCGTACTAAGTCCAACGGACCGCGCACCCGGTGCCCAAACACCAACTGATTCGGGAAAAAGCCTAAAGACTCAGTAGGAGCTTCCCTCACAGCAAACAAAACATAGGGCACCGCCTAGTCCCAGTCCTTCTCTCGTTCCAAGCAGAACGCCCGGAGCATAGTTTTGAGCGTCTGATGGTGCCGCTCTAATGCTCCCTGCGACTGGGGATGATAAGCACTAGATAGAATATGCTTAATCCCCCACTCGGTCATAGTCTTTGCGAACAACTTCGAGGTGAAGTTGGTCCCTCGATCGGACTGAATCTCGGGAGGCAGACCAGAATGGGTAAAGAAGTTGAGGAGGGCCTTAAGCACAACTCGTACGTGGGTACTCCTCACCGGTATAGCTTCTGGGTACTGGGTCGTTACATCCATAATGGTCAACAAATACTTATGACCGGCCTTGGAAGTAGGGAGAGGCTCCACCATGTCAATCAGGACCCTGGTAAAAGGAGGATCCACAGCGGGAATAGGGTGCAGGGGTGCAACAGGGGGATTATGGTTGGGTTTGCCCACCATCTGACAGGTGTGACAACTCCTCAGCAACTCAGTAATCTCTCTGGCCATACCAGGCCACCAGAAATTGCCTCGCAGGCGGGCGAGAGTCATAGGTCTCTCGTGTGCTAACAGCACCAGGGCCTCCCTCAAATCCTGAGGCACTACAACCTGTAGAACGTCACTCCCATCACTCTCCCTCGACCTGCGGTGTAACACCCCCTTCGGCAACAGAAACTCCTCTACTCCCCTTATCTCCTTTCCTACCTTAGCAAAACAAGGGGCCAACTCCGGGTCCCCTCTCTGTCCCTTGATGAGCAACGCCGGCTCAATACACGTAAGGTCGGACGGGACCACAGGATCTGTCGGAAGGAGCGGTGCCGACACTTCCCTGGTTCTGTCCCAGGGCCTGAGGCGTGGTGTGGACTCATCCACCACTTCCTCATCGGCCAAAATGGGTGGGTCCTCCAGGTGGGCCTCACCTGCCAGACAGTCACCAGACAAGGGAACAGCCTGTTCCCTGTCTCCGGTACACTCCGCAGGGGTGGGAGTCTCCAACTCCCTCGCAGAGTTGGAAGTCTCCCCTCCCTCGGAGATGACCCCCAATAAACTGTCTGACACACCAGGCTGGGGCCCGGACTGAGTACCGAGACCCACAGCCTCACAACCAGAAAACACCACCGCGTGGGTGCTTCCTCCGAGGTGCCCCGCAGGGTGAGGAATACCAGCACAAGACTCCTTTACCCTCAACACTCCTTCCTCATCCTCGGCGACAACCTCTACCGAGTCAGGTGCTTCTATGGGTGGCTCTGCACTGCGGCAGTCAGCCCCCACACCTCGTTTCACTGGAGAGTCCGGCTCTAGCTCCTCCAGTTCACAAACACTGCTCTCGTTTGACGGTGACTGCTATGTCGCAGTCAGCCCCTAGAGTAGCAGCCGGTTCCACCCGTCTAGCCTGAGACCGGGTGACAACCCGAACAACCTCCTCCTCACTATCCTCCATCACCGGTGACCCTGCCTCCTTGCAGTCGGTCCCAGGAGCGGCAGCTTCTCTCTCACCACCGTTCTCCTCTTCCGGTAGCCCTGCTCTGTCGCAGTCGGCCCCAGGAGCAACAGCCTGCGTCACCCTCTCGGTCTGCGACCGGGTGACAACAGCAACAGGGTCGGGCACACTATGCCCCGACACCTCAGAGGTCTCACCTCCCGTAGGGGTGGGCACCCAAACTCTCCCTCCAGCTATGTCATTTCCTAGCAGGAAATCAATACCTGCTACAGGCAGTTGTTCTGCCACTGCCACTTGAGCCGTAGTGGTGATCAGTGGGCACGACAGCTTCACATCAGCCGTCACAAACTTCTCGACAGCGTTGAGGCCCCTACACAACACTGCCTTAGAAGAAGTCACCTTACCCCCGGTGACATTGCGGCACACAGACTGTTGTGCGCCAGTGTCTCGTAAGACGGTGACAGGATACTTGTTCCCGTCAATCTCAACAATGCCCCCACACAGAAATGGGCGACACCAATCCAGCTCCGAGTCAGCTGGAGTCACAGAAGCAACAACAGGGGGGGAAACATGTGAAGACTCCTGAACCCCCTCCTCACAATCCAACACAGGCCCATCAAGAGCCTTCTTTCCTTCATGAACCTTAGGAGCGAGCAGCCTCTCTTCACGACCCTGGTCAGGCCACACCAGCAAGGCAACTGGTTTCTGGGATGTCTTGGAGGGGCCCGCTGTCACAAGTTTGGGACATTGAGATCGAAAATGCCCCTTGGCATGGCAGTTATAGCACGTGGGCTGGTTATCATACTTGGGAGTACTAAAGATCATTTTCCCTCCTGACCCTCCCTTTGGCCCTGAAGGGCCAGCGGGGGATTGAGACTTACCAAACCCGCTTTTATTGCCAAAGCCATGGCTGCGGGGAGGGGAACGTGGAGCACCCGAACTAGCGCTACCACCGCCCTCTGGCCCTCGTGGTCCTCCCTCTTTGAATCCACCTACAGCACGAGGCTCCGAGCGATGGGCTAACACATGGTCGTCAGCCCAGATGGCAGCCTCCTTTAGCGTCTTAAAACGCTTTTGCCTGAGGAGAGGCACCAGTTCCTTATCCGCAGCATTAATGAACTGCTCCATGACCATCAACTCCTCCAGGTCGCGGAGAGTATCCACTCCCTCACTCATGATCCATCTCTTAAATGCCTGCTCTAAATGGCGGGCACACTCGAGGTAAGAATCACCGGGTCTCTTTTTTCCACCTCGGAACCTTAGGCGATAGGCTTCGGGCAGCAGCTCGTAAGCCCTCAAGATATCAGCCTTGAAGTCCTCGTAACTTTCTTAATCCTCTACCGACATATTGTCGTATGCCTCCAATGCCCTGCCTTTCAGCTTATTGGCCACAAGACCAACCCATCTTCCTTCTGGCCAACCAAACTCAGCCTTCTTCTTCTCAAACCTCCTAAACCATTCTGCAACCTTCTGCTCGTCAAAGTCAGGAATGAGCTGCAGACTCCTTACCATCTGGCGCTCAACGGAGTTCTCTCCTTCTCTTCCCTTATGAGTTGAGTTGGCCCCAAGTCTGGATCTTTCCCATTCAAATTCTCTGTGCTTCTCCACCTCCAACCTTCTGACTTCAAAATCTAATCTTCTTGCTTCATTTCTCTCTTCAACCTCTAATCTTCTTGCTTCAACTTCTAATTCCAACTTCCTCGCTTCAGCTTCCATCTTTCTCGCTTCATTCGCGGCTTCTATCTCCATCCTCTTCATTTCTAATTGGCATCTCCATTCCTCTGCCATTCCGACTGACTGGAGATTGTCAGCAACACTGGCAGCTGGGCTCACTCTCCTGGAACCCATTACGTTCTCACAAGAACTAATACGGCCCATTATATGCTGCAGGGGCTGTTCAGGCACTTCCTGAGCAAAGTGTAATCGTCCTGTAGTACTATGCTCACTAACAGGACTAACAGGCCTATCTTCACCTAGGCATGGCTGTTCACTAACGGGGCTGGCTCGGGCCGAACCATCCTCAAGGGAAGTAATTACATTACGATTGTCTTCCATCGTGACAGTGTGTGTGGGCTCACACTAACAACACACTAACACTGTTTTTCTATTCATTGTTATCCTTTAGAATCCTGGCGAGGTCGCCAATTTTGTTACGGTCACACCGTAAGGACACGGTTCTTATGCCCTAGTGCTGGGTGTCCACTTATGAACAACCCAGTCACAACCACGTGACGGGCGTGTACGAACGGTAGTGCTGATGTTTCTACGTCCTTTTAACCCACCAAAGGACAAGGAAAGTCGACTATTCCGTAGGACTAGTCACTCCGAGGGCCACTCGCCGGTGGCTGGACAATAGGCTATAAACAAGATGTGCCTGGTTAAGGAACCTGGGCACTCTTAGCCTCCAAACACAGCATCTACAGCCACCCCGTTAACGTTAAGAGGTCGCCAGTTCTTTTAACCCTCCAAAGGACAAGGAATCTCCCAGTCGTAAGCACCTTCTCCTCCTTACATTCTAAAGAGACTTACAGCGAGCACGAGATTACAGTGCCTAGACAAGGAGCTATCGCTCCAACCAGAATACCGCCCACAAGGTGTCTTTCCACCCACTTCTGGTTGAACAATATCCCCTCTCGACTCAAATAACACCCTGCAAAGTAGCCTCCCGCGAGGGGACTCCCTACAGTGCGTTATATGAGTCGTAATAAATTAACACTAAGACGGGATTACTCCTCGTCTGTGTTATCAAACAAGAGGCCCCAGATGATAGGCTCTCTCTCTCTCTCTCTCTCTCTCTCTCTCTCTCTCTCTCTCTCTCTCTCTCTCTCTCTCTCTCTCTCTCTCTCTCTCACAATGAGGACAACGAAGACAACGCCGACAAAACAGACAACGCAGAAACTACTTCCCCAGACTCAAAAGTCTGACAATGTCCAGAACCTTCTTGCGAGAAGTTCCTGGACAATAAACCCTAGGTGTAGTTCACCGCCAGCTAGATGATAATCATACAACCACACACTCGTCGTTCTCACTCTCGGCACGGTAACCTGGTCCTCGTATAGACAGGGCCTTACTGTCTAGCTACACAAATTACCCCTTATCTAACAGGCCAATCGTAAAACCCACTCCCTTAAATATGAGGAGGTTACACACGGAATAATGCCAAATTGAGGAGAGCGAGCGAGCGGAGATGTGTTCTTATTGGCTGCTAGCGGGTAACTGACTCCCTCACTGCCCTGCCCGGCTCCCCGAGCTGAGATTGTCGCAGTGTTATTATATGGTATTCACTGGGAGGACTCGTCTCTCCCACACCGCGCCTCAAGCATAGCCTAATAACTTCTCTCTTTCACAAAATCACTGCTCCGCTCATATGCAATCTAGAGAGATAATAAGCATATGAGAGGATGCAGAAAAGAATTGTCTACAAGATAGGATACGTTGCAATACAAAGAAGAAAGAAGGAAAGTCAGGAAAATTAGGAGAACGAAGAGAGTTGACGTTAAAGTAAAAACACTAAGCAAGACTCGCCTTAATTCTCGCTGGCAACTCATCACCCACGAGTGCTCATCTGTTCCCGCTCTCTCTCTCTCTCTTCCCGCCACGCCAGCTCCCATGACTCGCCGCGCCTCTCCTAACACCGCGTGGGTCCTCATAACACAAAGGGCATAACCCAACTTCCTGTCACGTAGACAAGTAGCCTCGTGAGGCTAACAATTCCCGTGGGGTGGGGCCCGCAACAATATATATATATATATATATATATATATATATATATATATATATATATATATATATATATATATATATATATATATATATATCAGGCACGTGCCATCAGTAATTACTCGGGGTATGCAGCTTGTGATCATTATATAGTAAAATGTCATTAAAAGATTCGTCAGTATTGTTAGGGAGGCCTGGGGAACCTGCTCGACACAGGTTCAATCTCCCGCTCTGCCTACGTCACCCCTACGTTGGAAACACAATTGGTATACAAGTGTATTTACACCGTCTCAGGTCTCTTCGAAAGACGGTAAGCAAATAAATAAAAAGACAATAACACACAACAGAAACAGAAACGCAAATGACTAAAAAATATATACATGTATATATTTAATTTTGATTGAGATCCAAACAAATAAAATGCCAGAATAGGAATGGAAGACCTGGGGGCTTTTGTCCCCAAACACAGTCTCCAAGAACCTCCAAAAATGTTCTAGGCAAGTCAGCCACAAACCTAGGAGTAACAAAAATAAAGTGCACGCAGCCTAGTGCAAAGCTTAGGGAAAATATATGAGCAAAATCCCCGATAACATCAAGGTGAATTCCCTTAATAGCAATCAAAATAATATCAGGTAATTCAACACAGGTGAGTTCAGGTAACATTCATAGTTTCTCAACGCCACACAACCGTGTAGCCAATACAAGAGCATAAATAACACTGATGCTTAACACAAGTAAATAAATCACAGCAAGAATCCCTCCCGTGAATACGGGACAACGAAAATATATA
Source organism: Cancer borealis (assembly GCA_036785275.1). Classification (NCBI taxonomy): domain Eukaryota; kingdom Metazoa; phylum Arthropoda; class Malacostraca; order Decapoda; family Cancridae; genus Cancer; species Cancer borealis. The sequence goes on along the minus strand of JAXIVD010000575.1, from coordinate 129,470 downwards.
ACAATGTAAATGAGCTAAAACTGAAGAAAAAACACATAAGAAAATAAGAACATCAAAGGTGCGTAACATAACCCGTCTTACCCCAACTCCCCCACCAAAGGAGTGTGGTTTCCACCGCAGGGAACTACTTCCTGCTTCGCGGTGGACTCAACTCCCAGATGAGAGAGCGCGGGGAGTATACGAGACGCCAGCACGGCAAACACGCTGGGAGGTTTAGTCCTGCCCTAGATGTAGACAGGTAAGGATGAGCAACATCACCGGTAGACTCCCTCTACCAGTGATGAAGGGGAAGCGCTTAGTCCACGACACCGACGGACACCAACCCTACAGAGACGAACAGGATCCCGCAGGAGGGGGCATCGCCGACCACGCTTCAAGCCCCGCCCTCACATCAAGGTGATTCCCCACGGGGGTTGGGGCGACGGATGGAAATACGGCCTTGATTACGAAAATATGCGGTCTGACGCACACATCTCCCAACATTGTCACAGCGATACACTTTATGATATTTTTTAAAGTTTGTTGTAAACCCTTGTTTTTTATGGGTTTTTCAACACCTGCCTCGTCACGGATCTTCATAGTCAACCATGGCAGAATCACGGTCTCCCTCTGAGTGCAGTGATATGGAACAAGCCCACGTTGAGGCCTCACACGAGAATCCTAGCAGCTTCCTCTCACACGCCCCCTTGCTTATACCCTATCTCTTCTCCCAGGCTCAACGCAACACAGAATTTCTTAATTTTATCAAGTATTTGGAAAAATCAAGATTCGTAGCTGACGTTCGCCAGAGACAAAATGATGAAGACAGACGAAGAGAAGACGAGGCTGAAAGAAGAAAAGCAGATGAAGAGAGACGCAAAGAAGACGATGCGCGTTTTACGTATTTTGTAAGCATGTTGACAGCTTCTTCCACCATCCACTACACACCCGTTCTCTCCACCTCATTCATCTGATCCTCACCCCACATTCAACTCTTTCTCTCCCGCATACGACTCCTTAGCAACCAGTCCTGCAGCCGCTTCTTCTGCAAGCACGGCTGCCGTCACTGCCGCCACTACAGGGCAAGTCACACTCTCTTGCACGGAAGTCAAGCTACTGCCGCCGTGTGTCTCACGCCCTAGCTCCAAACAACACAGCTCTCAAACCCATGTGTGTTCACCTAGTTTACGGAGAGTCCACTTCACGACTCCAGATGTTATCAGACATCAGCGCGGACGTCACCATCATCGGCAAGCAACACTTTGGCATGTTGGAAATCCCCAGGAGCAGCCTACAATCTTTACCTTTCACGCACATGCTGACGGCGGATGGGTCAGAGATGTCACCTGATACAAATTTATGAGGGTGTCCAGACTTCACTTTTCTCCTATGCACACTGCAAGGAATTGGCCATCATATCACAGGAGTTCTCGAAGCCAATCCTAAAGGTTAAGCACGTTAACCGGTATGGTGAACTACCATTACCCGTCCTCACGTCCTCCTCTGCTGCGAGGAGGATCCACCTGAAGAAGGACGCGGTACTATTCGTCATTCACACACCAAGACAAATCCCCTTCGCGTTCCAGCAGCAAGTCAAGGTCGAGCTGGAATCCATGACACGTCAAGGGATAATTGAGTCTGCCGACTATGCGCCATCTGACTGGTGCCACCCACTGGTCCTCATCGCCAAAGATAGAGGTGTTCGGATCACGGTGGACCTCACGAAACTTAATGGTCAAGTTTCCCGCCTAACTCATCCAGCACCAACACCTTTCACTGCTGTCCGCAGGGTTAACCCGTCAGCTCGTTTCTTCACAACAGCGGACACCCTGTGCGGGTACTGGCAGTTGGATCTTGACAAGAAGGATCGGCACCTGACGACCTTCATAACCCCGTACGGCTGATTTACACACTGCAGGGGACCCATACTGACGCTTACTGCCTCCATGGTGACATGGTACTACAGAGGATGGAGAATTGTGTCAAGGTGTTCGATGACATTCTCCTCTTTGATGACGACTTCCCTACACACCTGAAAAGGATTCGTCAGATGTCAGTCAGATGCCGCGAGCATGGAATCACCCTCAACAAGGATAAGTTCGCAGTCGCCGAACCTAGGATGCGATTCTGTGGCTACGACTTCTCCGCTGCGGGCGTCCCTGCAGGCGAAGACCGAGTCAGTGCCATCCGAGACTTCCCGACTCCCGCGAACTTGACTGACCTCCGGTCGTTCATGGGCCTGGTGGATCAGTTGTTCGAGTTCACCCCAGACATAGCAGCTGCGGCCCAACGTCTTCGCCTCCTGATGAGTCCAAAACGGACGTTTACATGGAGTGCAGACCACGACGAAGCTTTCAACCACGTTAAGACGGCCCTAACTCAACCACCTGTCCTCGCACACTTCAACCCGGCGCTGCCAGTCATCCTTCAGACGGATACCTCTCGCCTTCACGGGGTCAGATATGCTCTCCTTCAGGACCATGGCCAGGGAAGGACACGCCTAGCTCAGTGTGGCTCACACTTTTTTGCTGATGCTGAGACCCGCTATGCTACCATTGAACTAGAGCTGTTCGCCGTCGTTTGGGCCATGTCAAAATGTAGACTCCACCTAATTGGTCTACAAAACTTTACGCTGATGACGCATCACTGACCACTGGTACTGATTTTGAACGCGTACACTTCGGATACCGTCGTGAACCCCCGCCTCCAGCGTCTCGAGGAGAAAATCTCGCCCTACCTCTTCATAACCATGTGGCGTGCTAGGAAACAGCTCTGCATCCCTAATGCTCTATCGAGAGCCCCAGTTAGCCTCACCACACCGGAGGACGAGACGGCGTGGACTGACGCCGCCGCACACTTACGGTGCGTTGTATCTTTCAATGCTAGGTTCTCCGACAAAGACGCACCACATCATAACGCCAATAGAATCCTACAGGAACTCCGAGCCACAGCAAGCGCGGAACCGTCATACGCCCGCCTTACCTCCTACGTGATGTCTAGATTCCCGTCCAATCGGTACGAGCTACACAATTCTCTACTCCCCTCCTAGAAACTTCACAACCACCTCTACGCGGACGGGAAGCTGGTCCAGTATGGCCAAAGAATTGTGGTTCCTGCTGCTCTACGCCATTGCACCCTCGCACGACTCCACGACAGCCATCGGGGTGTGAAAGCTACTCGACGTCGGGCGAAGCAGACCATGTTCTGGCCTGGCATAGACTCTGACATCGCTAGCACCGTCAGTGGCTGCGAGCCATGTCAGGTGCTACAACCCACTCAGCAACAGGAATCCATGATGTGCAACTACAACCTCTTCAGGCCATTCGAGTCCGTCTCTGCAGACTTCTTCACAGTCGCGGAAGTCCTTCCTCGTCATTGTAGACCGATTTTCGGGATGGCCCGTGGTTGTCCTCTGTGGCATGAATACTACTGCCTCGCACACCATCAAGATGTTTTGCCGTTAATTCTGTGAAGTGAGTATTTCCCTCCATCTACGCACTGATGGCGGATCCCAGTTCACCGGTGTCCTTTTCCAGAATTTCATGAAGCGCCAAATTACCCCCAGTCGAATGGCCACGCTGAGACTGCTGTCAAATCAGTGAAGCACTTCATCCCTAAAGACAGCCCTCTCCGACTCATAAGAGATCGCCAGAAGTCTCCTGGAGTTGCGTAATGCTCCCTGTACAACATTTGTTTGGTTCCTGCGTCCCTGCTCACCCAGAATTCTTCTCCGAGGAATAGCAGGCCAAGACGGAAGACTGCGATCATCGCGCTGCCGTCCGAGCTGCCCAGGTGCAGGCTTACTATGACCAGCACGCCCGACCCCTTCCCGAGTTAAGTGTCGTGATAGTACGCATCCAAGACCCGACGTCTCTCCGCTGGGACAAGGTTGGCGTAATCATGGGCCGCGGCAGACGTGTATGGTGGTGTAACCGCCGGTCCCTGCGACCCTTAGTGTTGACCCCTTTCCCCGTATCCCTATGACCCCTTGCGCGGAAGAGAAAAACATGTCCCTTTCTATTGACCTCCAGCTGCCCCACGTCGTTCCCAGCGGCTCACAGAAAAGAGTTCCGCTCGAGACTGAGTTACGAGCGTGATGGAGGAGGGAGGTGTGGATATGTAAATATATGTGAATATGTACTACATGTCATACTTTTCTGTAAGCCTTACGTCTGGCAGGCATGTTTTGCCACCGGTTCAGTTCCACCCTGTCTGCTCACGGTGGCTACATCGTCTCCTTACGACAACCCCCTTTGTGTACTCTTTTGGCCTTAATACAGACACCCAGCAAGCTACTTGTTTGTCTGTATTGAAATCACTACCAGCAGCTCTGTTTGAGGACACACAGCTGCCCCCAGAAACCTTTAATGTTATACTAAAAAATTGCCTCCAATGGAGTTAAGGTGATATGGGATGAAGATCTACAGCAAAATTTAAAAAAAGTTTTTAACTTATTGGCACCAGATAGACACCAAAAGTTACCTGAATCATTTGTCTAACTACTGTGTAATTGTCAAGGCTCAAAGTTTTGTGTAGCTTGAGCTATCAAACATTTTACACAATTTTTTTTTTTTCATACAGGTTCCCCATATAGTACGGTGAACCCGTACACGATATGTGGTGAACACATTTGGGAGTTGAAGGTTTTGGGCTGGTGGAGGTTGAAGGTCCTGTAGTGGCGGGATTTGAAGGTCCTGGAGTGGCGGGGTTTGAAGGTCCTGGAGTTTCGGAGTCTAAAGGTCCTGGAGTCCTGCCATCAAACTTCTTCAGCACTTAATTTGAACCTCAATACCCACATACACATGTCCTTGGAGGCATTAAATAACGTTTTATATTTTTTATGAATCTTCCAAAAATTCGACTTCACCCTGTACGAAATCACCCCGACACCATTTTTTCCTTTGAACCCAACCATCGGACCAAGTTCACTGTCCATCACTTTTCTTTCATTCGCATATTACGCGTAAAGGCCTTATTTAACTATTCACCTATTTCTAAAATGATCAGGCCATCTTCACGGTCATGACACACGAAAAATAAATAATAAGACACTAAAAAAAAAAGATTTTCTTACCCTGTAAACAGACGACCAGCGATAGAAACACAGAAAATGGCGACCACGTAGACACTACTCATCTTCCCCATCCTTACCCGTGACGTCACGATCCAGTTGCTAGAAAACTCTTTACAGCGACTGTACTATATCTCCTCTCTCAGCCATAACCTTTATTGTCTTGTGATGCCTTTCCACAATTCCATTACTACTTGCTCGATATGCAGCCCTGAAGAACCATCGAACCTTCCACCTGTCAAGAAACCTCTTCAGTAACTTTGGCCGGATGACTGTAGAATTATCCATCAGCAACTCCTCAACAGGACCTCTCTCCAAAAATATGTCATTCAGCACTGAGGCAATATAATCAGCAGACTCCCACCTAAGCTCTTTCCATATGGCAAAGCGAACCGGTCCACAATCCACAATGGAAAGATACGCCACTTGTCTATAATTAGTAACATCAATAGCAAGTCTCTTCCAATTATCTTCCACTCAAATCTCTCCTTTCTCGTGTGTTTCAGGAGCAGGATCAATTGACTGGCATCTTTCACAAGCCCTCACCACTTTCTGAACAGATTGTCTTGTCACTGTGGGATCTATCTTCCTGGCCAAGAATAATGAACGATCCACTCCCGCATGGTGCATAGTGTATATTTCCTCCAAGTTAACAGCTCCTGCACAGACTACTACATCTTCCTCACCGAGATTATCTTCCTCAGTTGTCAGCCAACTTTTCTTCACTCTAGTTAACGCATCGACCTTATTTTTCAAGGTCGGAACTAGAGTAAAAGTCATTTTGAGATCAAACTCTTCAATAAGATCTCTTAAAATGCTCAACATCTCTGCGCCACCTTTGGTTCGAATTCTCCTCTCTTCAGTTAACATGATTTTCAGCTACCCATGCACTGTTGCAGAATCTATTATCAGGTTAACATCTCTCAAAACCAGTGGCGTATGGTGGTTTCTGTTACTGAGTGTGCTGAACAGTGTTTCTGTCCATAACTAACAGATACCTGATTACTGGTGTATGTGTGTGTGTGTGTGTGTGTGTGTGTGTGTGTGTGTGTGTGTGTGTGTGTGTGTGTGTGTGTGTGTGTGTGTGTGTGTGTGTGTGTGTGTGTGTAACTACAATTTTATCATTATTCATACTGTTAGTTGGAAAATAAAGCAAATTTTATGTGTAAATTTATAATAATTAAATTTATTATGCCTCTCTTTTTTCATCGCCATGGTAACGCCATCAAGATGCAAACACACCGCAACACAATAATAATTACAATATACTCACATGTCACAATTACTGTCAAGTCAACGGAAATGCACGTGCTTCCGCGACACTAGCGTCAATGAAACTGAGTTAACTGAGGTCTGAGTTAGTGTAACTTGGCAACTCAACTTACTTCCGTTGTTTTTCTTCTTTTTTTTCATCGGTAAGAGAGTCCATAACTTAGGTTGCACTCAATCTTTATTTCTGATTGAGTGACATAATAACATTTGGTTTCATAATAAATACTATATTATAATTCCTGCAAGTCATAATTCCTGCAAGTCTTAATTATGCCCATATAATGAATGGCAGACACTTTATACCTTCTAGCCAATATAACATTTCAGAAGCAAAAACGAACGCAAGCAGTGTGCATTTGTAGAGACGCACACCCAGCTCAATATTTTCAACAGTCTGCCTTCCCACTCCACCATACGCGCTATGCTACATAATGCTACAATTGATTATTGGGTGTGCAGTGCTTCTACAGAATACCTATAGTGGAAAATATTATAAGAGGGCTAAAAAAAATAATAAAAATATCGTTTCCCATTTACTGCTGAATTTATTTATAACTATCATGCATTTCTCTCTCTGGGTGAGGGTGTGCGGCGCACACTTAGCACACTCTGTATATAGGGCCCTGCTCAAAACCCATTTCAGTGACATACGGTTCTCAGACGGGACTTAAAATATTTATATGCATCTAAGACTTTAGCACGATTAGCCTCTCTAGTTCTCAAAATATTCAAGAGAGAACGTAAAACATTCGAGGCGTCAATATACAAAATCTAAAACCTACTTCATATAATAGGCAATAGGCAATTCCATCTGTGCCTCTTTAAAAGCCTACTGGCGCCAACTGCTTATGAATGTGATGCCCCCAAGTTGATCTCACCTAGGCCCTACTGAATGTGCCTTCGTTTTATTATTATTCTGAGATTAACACGTATTCCCAAAGTAATACTTCGTTATATAAATGTTTTTACTCACATATCATTTATAATTTTTTGTACTATATATTGATATTATTGTCTATATTGGAATTGCCCCCCAAATCTTCAAGTTTTATACAGTCATTCCCCCCAAGTCAGTTTTCTATGGAAAGAAATTAGGATCCTCTTATATTCCACTATTAATATTCATTAACTCGTCAAAATGCCATCCATAGTCTAATATAATTAACCTACTTAGTTATCTTCTCACAAAAACTTTGTTAAGAAACATGTAATATTGCATCATGTGATGTGATTACGCCCCCAACCCTATGTGCCACCAGTCACGTACGCCAAGCGTACCACCGTATATATTAATCCAGAGATCAGGTTCAATAGATATCTAAATGTTACTTGTTCAGCGTCAAAATTAATTTCCTATAGGCTGATAACAATTTCATGTTTCAATAATCAATTAGTAAAAAGATCAAAGGAGGAATATTCTCGAAAAACCCTCCTTCCCCCCTTCTTATTTCCCGCGTTTATCCCAGCGAGAGCGTCACCTCCCCAGAGGAAACTAAACTTTTGCCCCGGTTACAGGTTAGTAAAATCGCTCTCGTAATTTCTGAATATTTGTGAGATCCCGTGCCATTCTCATATAGCCTATATTCTTCCCCATTTGCCTGACAATACATGTAAACCTCTTTTGAGATCCATTATAAGTGGATAATACTAATTTCCTTTTCTTAAAGAAGGACAACGTAATTCCAAAACCGCATGGCCCCTTGTCCCCCCTAAAATAATATTCCATGGTGTACAATATACCTTTTTCATTGTAATTTCTATGTTATTGTGACTATGTATTAACTTCTGAGTTAAGGAAGTGAATTATTCCCAGAGGAAACTAAACTTTTGCCCCGGTTACAGGGAAGAAGTGCCTCCACGACACTATGCACCCATTTCTTTCCTTTTTCTTGTCTTTTAGTTAAATGTACGGCTAGAAAGCCAAGGCCAAATCTCAGAGTTATGCCTTAGTTAAAAGAAATAACTATGTGTCACGTAGGACGGTCTGATAGGCTTAGCCAATATACTCAGGAGTAGGAATCTCGTACCCATCCTCAGTGTTATGGAGAGAAAGGATTACATTATGTACTCGCGTAACCGGAAGTAATGTGAGTCACCCTAGTCCAGGAAAATTCCCTGAGAAAAGGTTAATTAACTATTCTCAGGCCCAGTTACTAAATTAAAACATTTATAGGGTGAAGTATTCAGGGAAGGGAGTCAAGGGTATAACTCGTAATGTAAGTGTGAAGAGTTGATATCTCGGGGTGAGATAAGGTATTACCGACTCTGTGTATTTGTTTTCTTATGGTGTTTATCTCTGTCATGAACAATTAAGTTGTCTGATACTTTAATTAAGCTATGGTAAAATTCAATGGCCAGCCTGTGATATCCAAAGTATACAGTAAATAAATAACTAGTTAAATTCAAAGAAGTGATTTCGTGGTATAATAACCCCAAAATGGATTATGAAGAAAGAGAAATGGAGATAGTAGAGGACAATCGGAATCTTGAAAATCCGAAATAATGAGAGAGGAAATCGAGGAATTAAAGAATGTGGTACGTCAACAGGCCGCGGTGATAGAAAGGATAGGGAGTCGCGTCATCAAACAGGAAGAGACCCTTGCCTCACCTGTAGTTAGTCGCCCCCCTGTAACCAAACCGAGAGACATCCCAATACTCGAACTAAACCACCTGGAGGGCCTAGAGGCTTCAACACACCTCCAAATGTTTATTGAATTGATAGAACAGTCCAACCCCGATGATGCCTTCCGAATCCAAGTCGCCAAAAGCAGGTTAGGATCAGAAATAGTCATGCTAATACATAACCACCAGCGTAAACAACCGAACCTTTCATGGAGTCATTTTTGTCATCTATTAAAAGATGAATTTGCTGTAGATGTGAATCTAGACCGAGCGTGGCAGGATTTAGAAAACGAATTCTACGACTGGGAAGAAAGCCCACAATTTTTTTTGTAATAGAACCATTTGCAAGTACGCCACATTAGAGGCTAAATTTCCAAATGAAAGATTTCCTGATCGAAACAAATACTTAAAACGAAAGGTGTGGCAAGGTCTACCTCGAGATCTCAAAGATAAATTGGAAGGCTTCTTAGATGAAGCCTACCCCCTAAATAAATTCCTGGACAGAGTGGAGTACCAAAGGCAACTTTTCTTGGAGACACAAACCCCATCTGTACAGAAGGTTTCCAGAGAAAATGAAAAGTCAGTAAGACCAAAAGTCACCCGACCCCTAACTCCTGCCCCAGCCCCCTCCCCCGAGTCAGAAAACAAGTCCGAGATAGAGGATCTCAAAGAACAGATGAAGGCCCTGACAACTCAATTAAGCCAACTTAAATCAACTAACCCACCCAGCCAATACCATCAGTATCAGTCCTTCACTCCTGGCCGGTCATGGTCCTCCCCAAAGCCAAAAGTATTCTGCCCTTATTGTCGTTCTCACACTCACAACCTGAGATAATGTACCTCAGCTCCCCACGATGGGTCGTGCTTTGACTGCCGACGCATGAATTGCCGAAGGGGAAATGCCAATTGCCCAGGAAGAGTTAACCAGAATCATAGCTGACTAACTCAGGCCCCCACCTCTCCTATAATTCAACTATCAGTAAACAATAAGTTGTTGTCAGCTTTGGTGGACACTGGTAGTAATTACACTTTAATGAAGGAATCCACCAGAAGTAAATTAGGTTGTGAACTCCACCAGAAAAGAAACCTCCCTTGCCTCCAAGGAGTGACAGGAACACCCCTCCGAATACTTGGTTCAGTATTAGTAGAAATAGGTATTGGGCTGCAAACTGTAGTAAAGAAATGGGTCCCAGTGGTTCCAAACAGCTATTTACAAGCAGACATGTTGCTGGGAACTGACATCTTATTTCATTCCTCATTCCTATGGGATCCTGAGAAGAAGTTATTTCATTGGGGAAAGGCTCCTTATGCCGTCCACCAAATTCGACCCCGAAAAAGTGCAGTCCGTAACGTAACTCAACTTCCTCCCCCAGTAACGTCATTAAAGCTTGAGAACTAATTGCATAATCCCAAGGAAATTCGGCTAGATCCATATCAAACTAAATTCATTCCCCTGTCTGTTGCAGAAAAAACTGGTACCACTCTCATAGTACACCCCCAAGGAAAACCCTCCAGTAACTGTCACCCCTTTTGTGTTAACGTAAATAATTATCAAACTATCCCCTGCCCAGTAACTAACAACACCAAAGTACCCAAAATATTTAAAATAGGCACCCTTTTTGACTGGTATGAGAAGGGCGAAGTAAATTCACCTTCAGTACATCACATTCAAAATGACCTCCTTCCCCATTCTGACCAACCTAGTATTCCTGGAGGATGTAAAGAAAAGTTAAATCACCTTTTATCTAAATTACCCATGTCCCATTTAAGGAAAACTCAAAATGCCGAATTAAATAAAGTCATATTAGCCCATGATCAGCTATTTTTGCTGGAAGAGGGAGAATTGGGAACCCTTAATGTCCCCCCCGTGAAGATTCAGTTGACAGATGACAATCTTGTGCGGGCCCCTATGTACCAGTATCCTGAAGCTTCAAGGGAAATAATTAGCCAAATGCTAGAAGATATGGAAGCCCGGTAAATTATAGAAAAATCGACTGCTGCATGGCTCAGCCCGATTGTATTAGTGAGCAAATCAGATGGCTCTAAGAGGATGTGTCTCGATTACAGGAAAGTAAATATCCACTTAGCCACTGACATTTATCCTCTCCCAAGGGTGGACGAACTAGTCGAGCAAGTCTCGGGCCAGGCTTTCTATACCACCCTAGATCTTAAGGAAGCCTACTTCCAAGTTACCATCAAAGACAGTTCTCGAGACATTACCACCTTTAGTGATGGAATATAATTATATCGTTTCCGCAGACTCCCGTTTGGATTTTCCTGCTCGCCAGCCATCTTCTCTCGACAAATGGCCTCAATCTTAACCCCTCTATTGAAGGAGGGATGGGTTAGAAACTATCTTGACGACATAATCTTGTGGGCCCCTGATTTTTCCACCATGTTAACTAGAGTCCAAAAGATCTTTCGGACCCTAGAGGAAAGTGGCATCAAACTAAATTTAAGCAAATGCACTTTTGGAGAGGCAGAAGTAAAATTTTTGGGCCATTTGGTCTCTAAAGAAGGATGTAAACCTGACCCTAAAAATGTAGAAGCCATCAAACAAATGCATCCTCCCAGCACAGTTAAAGGAATCAGACGTTACTTGGGAATGTGTTCCTTCTACCGTAAACACATCCAAAATTTTGCCAAATTAGCAGCCCCCCTAAACAATCTCACTAAAAAGAATACTAAATTTAATTGGACAACAGAATGCCAGCACTCCTTTACCACCCTAAAACAAATCCTCAGTGATGCCCCAGTGTTAGTTAAGGCAGAATTAACACAACCATTTATAGTCACCACGGATGCTAGCAATACTCATGTTGGAGGTGTCTTAAGCCAGATTCAAGCAGATGGAAGTAACAAGCCCATCGGTTACTTCTCCAAAAAATTAAACCCCACTGAGTCTAGATATTCAGCCACTGATCGAGAAGCCCTGGGAGTAGTATTAACCTGCAGAAATTTCCATCATTACTTATGGGGAACAAAATTTAGCATTTTTACTGACCATCAACCCTTAACTAGTATTTTTTAAAGGAAAACCAAAAGCCCCAGAATGAGCAGGTGGATACTTGAGATGAGGGAATATACTTACGACATTAAGTATCTAAAAGGGAAACAAAATGTGGTGGCTGACAGTTTGTCAAGGCCAGTAAGAGTAGTTCGTCAGATAGTCGAGCCCAGAAATTATTTAGGACTAAGTCTAACAGCCATAGCCGAAGCCCAAAGAGAAAATGAGAGGTGGAACGGTCTAGCAGAATATTTAGAAGGGGGAAAACTACCTACAAAATTATACCCTAAAGTCATCCTAGATCAGTTTGTGGTAGAAGAAAAAGTCCTGTATTTTATTAAGGAAAAGGTAGATGGCACCCTTCACTATTGCTTGGTAGTTCCTCAATCACTCAAACAGAAAGCTTTAGAGTTTGCCCATGTAGTTTCTGGACATTTCGGGCAAAAGAAAACCATAGCCAAGACAAGAATTTTTCTATTGGGCCAATCTGAAATCTGAAGTTAACCAGTATGTAAAAAATTGCCTCACTTGCCAACAATTTAAGGGTAACACAGGATTGCAACAGAAATGGCAAGAATTACCATCAGTATCACAACCCTTAGAAAGATTAGGAATTGACCTTACTGATATGACCGCAGGGACACATGGTTATCGATATGTCTTAACAGTAGTGGACCATTTCAGTAGATTCGTAAAATTATACCCACTTAAAACCAAACACACACACACTGTCGTGGAAAGCATGGAGCAGTACCTCGCAGACTTCGGCACCCCCCAGTCTGTGGTCCACGACAACGGGTTGGAGTTTGTGTCCCGGCAGTTCCAAGACCTCTGCAGAAGGCATCGGATTGCCAACTGTCACACAACCCCATATCATCCCCGAGGGAACAGCACCACGGAGAGGCTCCATTCGTCCCTCAAGACTGTACTGGCTATCTTGTGTGCAGGGTACCCACTCAAGTGGCCACAGTATCTGGCGTCCTGCCAGACAGTACTCAACCATGCTGTACAGTCTTCGACGGCCGTCCAGCCTTTCTTCGCTTTCTTCGGACGCCATGCCCCTCGTCAAGTGGATTCCCCCCTCCCCAGTATTGCAGGAGACCCCGAAGGAATAAAGGTGGCTAAGGAGGTGATCAAACAGACCCACCTCAAACAGACCCGACGGTACCGGGAAGTGGCGAACAGAAAAAGAACTAACCAAGCCGTCAGTGTTGGACAATTGGTGTGGTCAGAAAAGAAGTGACACTGCCAGGTACTAGCAGGAAGCTGAACCCTAAGTGGGCCGGTCCCTACGAGACTATAGAAATCATTAGGGATGGTGGTGCTTACCTGCTAGAGAACGTCTTTACCGGGCAAAAAGTGCAAAGGGCGGCTGATAAAGTGAAGCCGTATGTGGGTAACGAGGAATGGTTATTAGCCCCCTTGGAAGTGTCGTGTGCCAATGAAGACAATGAGGAACCAATGCCTCCACGGCTAAGGAATAGACCTCGAAGATATATAGAGGAGTGTTAGGTACAGTGGCAGAAACAACCCCAAAGAACTATGCCACCATGGGTATTAATTTTAAGGTGTAGAGGAACAGGTTTGGACAATTAGTGGTACTAGTTAAAGTCCCCTTGGAGGTTTGTTGTTTGTGATTCGACCCAGGTGTGACAGGTCAGTAGACTAGTTTGAGCCCTGAAGGAGTGGTGAACTCTTGAGGTAGAAGATAAGTTCACAGGATTGTGTGTAGTTCACACAATGTACTAGTTCAGGAAGCTGTAGGTCACTTTAACGTGAGGGAATCACACCTGGTAGTAGTGTGATTAGGCCTCTAAGCTACAGTCTGCCGGTGTTAGGAGGTGAAGGAGACATCAGGACGTGACCTAAACTCTGTCAAGTGCTTCTTGTATGACCACTTGCTGCGGAAACGAATGAAGGGTGACTGAATGCAAATGTTGTGAGAAAATGAAGATGAATGACTGAGAATTTATGTTATTGTTTGTTTTGTATGAAAGTCAAGAGTCAGGAAGGCTCAACTTAGCTACCGAGTGTCCGGGATCTTGTACAGTTGACGAGATCATCCATACTTCTCTCATGAGTATGTGGACTGGGGTGTGCCCTACAATGATCTGAACTACAGCCAAGTAGCAGCAGTAGCCAGGCAATTGGTTTCTAAGGAACCACATATGACGTTGCCAGTGTTTTGGCCGAGAAGGACTGTTGAAGTAGTGGAGTGATGGGGAGGGTCGAGTGAAGGTTAGTTTGATGGAAAACCAAGGTGGATCCTAACTTTAGTGACCATAAAACCAGTTCCTAAATTGTAAACATGTCAAGATGTAATTTTTTTATTTTATTTGTGAGTAAAAACATTTCACCCGGAAGGGAAAGTCGTGTGATGCCCCCAAGTTGATCTCACCTAGGCCCTACTGAATGTGCCTTCGTTTTATTATTATTCTGAGATTAACACGTATTCCCAAGGTAATACTTCGTTATATAAATGTTTTTACTCACATATAATTTATAATTTTTTGTACTATATATTGATATTATTGTCTATATTGGAATTGCCTCCCAAATCTTCAAGTTTTATACAGTCATTCCCCCCAAGTCAGTTTTCTATGGAAAGAAATTAGGATCATCTTATATTCCACTATTAATATTCATTAACTCGTCAAAATGCCCTCCATAGTCTAATATAATTAACCTACTTAGTTATCTTCTCACAAAAACTTTGTTAAGAAACAGGTAATATTGCATCATGTGATGTGATCACGCGCCCAAGCCTATGTGTCACCAGTCACGTACGCCAAGCGTTCCCCCCTATATATTAATCCAGAGATCAGGTTCAATAGATATCTAAATGTTACTTGTTCAGCGTCAAAATTAATTTCCTATAGGCTGATAACAATTTCATGTTTCAATAATCAATTAGTAAAAAGATCAAAGGAGGAATATTCTCGAAAAACCCCCCTTCCCCCCTTCTCATTTCCCGCGTTTTTCCCAGCGAGAGCGTCACCTCCCCAGAGGAAACTAAACTTTTGCCCCGGTTACAGGTTAGTAAAATCGCTCTCGTAATTTCTCAATATTTGTGAGATTCCGTGCCTCTCAACATTCTCATATAGCCTATATTCTTCCCCATTTGCCTGAAAATACATGTAAACCTCTTTTGAGATCCATTATAAGTGGATAATACTAATTTCCTTCTCTTAAAGAAGGACAACGTAATTCCAAAACCGCATGGCCCGTTGTCCCCCCTAAAATAATATTCCATGGTGTACAATATACCTTTTTCATTGTAATTTCTATGTTATTGTGACTATGTATTAACTTCTGAGTTAAGGAAGTGAATTATTCCCAGAGGAAACTAAACTTTTGCCCCGGTTACAAGGAAGAAGTGCCTCCACGACACTATGCACCCATTTCTTACCTTTTTCTTGTCTTTTAGTTAAATGTACGGCTAGAAAGCCAAGGCCAAATCTCAGAGTTATGCCTTAGTTAAAAGAAATAACTATGTGTCACGTAGGACGGTCTGATAGGCCTAGCCAATATACTCAGGAGTAGGAATCTCGTACCCATCCTCAGTGTTATGGAGAGAAAGGATTACATTATGTACTCGCGTAACCAGAAGTAATGTGGTCACCCTAGTTCAGGAAAATTCCCTGAGAAAAGGTTAATTAACTATTCTCAGGCCCAGTTACTAAATCAAAACATTTATAGGGTGAAGTATTCAGGGAAGGGAGTCAAGGGTATAACTTGTAATGTAAGTGTGAAGAGTTGATATCTCGGGGTGAGATAAGGTATTACCAACTCTGTGTATTTGTTTTCTTATGGTGTTTATCTCTGTCATGAACAATTAAGTTGTCTGATACTTTAATTAAGCTATGGTAAAATTCAATGTCCAGCCTGTGAAATCCAAAGTATACAGTAAATAAATACCTAGTTAAATTCAAAGAAGTGATTTCGTGGTATAATAACCCCTCCGTTGGTGTTGTAAGGTAAGTGTGGAAAGTGCTCAACACTATTGAAAAGGATATGAAACAGATCCACAAACCCATGTGCCTTAGTAAAACTCAGTCCACTCTACCAGCTAGATAAATTGTTAAGTTAGTTCCCCCTTCTTTTTGTTGGTCACCTATATTTCCCTGGTCATAATTATTTTCTCTTTCGAATATATTAACTTCCCTTTTAGGAAGAAATTAAATTCCCTGAGAATTCCCTAATTCTCATTAAACTTTTAGGGGTGGTGGCAGCTTTTCTTTTTTTTTATTTGCAGGGAAATAAGCAACATCAGTGACCATTAATAAATCTTATAATTAACCAAAGTAAATAATTTGATAATTGCCATAATAGTTTCCTCTTCAGAAATTAAGCTAATGTCAGGGCACCACACTGGTGGTCCTTCAGCAGTGAAAGCTGAAAGTTTAAAAATAAAATAAAATAAAATTAAGGTTAATAACAACATAAATAACGCCCCGTTCCCTCCCCCCCCCCCCCGGGCACCACATGATATAGAAAACAAATAAATAAAGACGAAAGAAAATAGCTAAATCTGCTATTTTCTACATTTTCGCCAACAACTTCACCTATTTCAATCATGCCATAACGTCGCCCTCTCCAGTAAATGGCATGATCATATCACTGGTCATTTTAGACGCCATCGTTGACGCCAAGATAAAGTGTTCTTGTTAAATTAGTAAAAATAACAGTAAGCGTAGGGCACTCACCCCAGGTAGCAAGGCACTTCGAACAGGGATGGCCGGAGACGATTATCAACAACCCCCAACATGACCGGCTCAACCTCATTTATCTCGATCAATCACCAACAAGACAGGTAGACACAACACAAAACTGACCCAAGACCACACTCCCCTACCAAGAAACCAGACATTACCTCTGCCGCAACACCAATTTTCACCTATGTGAATTCCTGTAATCACTAAACCACCATAACACTATAGTATGACAACTAAATAAAAAACTGGGAAGATATAGATACGGAGATAAGATTAAACGAGTGTAGTTCAGGCTCTGTATACTACAACTAGGTAAATAGACACACACACACACACACACACACACACACACACACACACACACACACACACACACACACACACACACACACACACACACACACACACACACAAGAGGGTTAAAAGAAAGAGGCAGATGTGTGAGAAGATAAAGTTAGCAACTATTTTTCTGATTACAAAATTTTGCAAAGAATACTAATGTCTTAGTTTGGTTTGTATTTTTTGGAATTTGTCATTTGGAGGATGTATGAATACATTTTAGGCAGAGTTCAGAACTGCAGTTATTTTGTATAATTTATGTTTGAACTGTCTAGCTTTTATTATGAAGATTATGCTGTTTTTCTGTTAAAAGATTAAAATAATTTATCATATTTGATATAGTTCAACTTGAATGTATAGATGAAACCGGGTGCCCAGAGAGTGCTGTAATGCTAATTCTCTACTGGTAAGAGAAAAGTCATTACCAGTTAGGGCAAAATTTAGACTCTATATATAATTAAAATATTTGAATAATTAATATTCTACAATGTACAAGCATAACGCGCTCACACAGTGCGCGCAAAGTAAATGGTGTGCGCTGATATGCAGCGCAATCATATTCATTAATAATGTTACAAAAGAAAATTATAAATAAATAGATACAAAATTATACATGGGATAATGAAAAATATAATTAAAATAAAATAATAATAGTTATGGCTGCATGTTCTCTGCGGTTAGCTAGAGCACAGCCCGTTATAAGGGTAACTGCTACAATATCCTCCCCCTAGTGACGAGGGAGGAGGAACGAGATCTTGGTGCGGTGCTGCTGCAGTTCTGGTGCTGGCTTGACGGTAGAGATGTGGGGCTCCTGGTCTGAGGCCAACAGCTATGCCGTCTTTTTTTATTTTATTTAAACTCATTTAAATCATTTTGCCCAAAGGTGAACTGTCGTGTTATGCTTACCTTAAGGGCAATCATTAATACATTGAACATATTAACTACAAGATTACATATAATTATATACAATTACATATAAATATATACAATTACATACAAATACATACAATACATACCAAAAATAATAAAAACACAAACAATAGAAATAATATAATTACACAATTTTTTTTTCACATGTTTCATCTCACTGCACCTCACTACACACAAAAAATATACCAGTTTCAGTGCCTTTTTTCTGGCACTGTGGTATCGGTTCACTGTGTCACAAATTTACTAGCGTCAGTGGGGTGAGTTGTGACCGTCTCCAGATATTGGCCGCCAGTTTGACACTATGAGTGTTCATCACTTTGGTGTGATGGACGGCGGCCATAAAAATTTTCTACATCCTGGAGACGCGGCCAACAAAGGTGCGTTGGTGCTGGCTGGCACGGAAATACGGCATCTTAACACTGCCACCACTAGCGAGCACCGTTCTCGTGCTCCGCATGGCAATTCATGGAGGCTGGTATAATCCAGTCAGGTGTCGCACTCTCTGTACCTGTGCCTTGTGGAACACTACTAACGCTGCGACGTACCTGCGGTGTTCTAATGAGTCAAGGGGACTCGCTGACTCGGGCTGGTGTGTTAGGTCTGCAGCATCCACCAGTCATAAGGCTCGACGCTGGATGCTGTCCAATTTCCTGGTGTGCTAGGATGCACACGACACTCACGAGAGGGCTTGATTCGGTCGATGGCCACCGTGTCTTGTGAGCCGTGTCTGTCAACGGTGACAGTCTTCCTGGTCCGTCTTAGGACGAGGTAGGGTCCTTGGTAGGGCTGCGTCAGAGGCCGGCGGACGACATCCACTCGTATGAAGACGTGGGTGCAGGTGTCGAGGTCTTGACTCACGAAGGTCTTCATCGGGGAAAAGCGAGGCTGCACTGGCTGAAGGCTTCTCATAGCACCTTTGAGGCGGGAGGCGAAGTCTTGGGCGCTGCATTGTGCAGGGTCAGGTGTGGTTACTAGAAGTTCGCCTGGGGGCCTAAGTTTGGTTCCGTAGGCCAGCTCAGCCGAGGAGTGGTACAGATCTTCCTTCAGGGAGAATCTGATGCCGAGGAGAACAATAGGGAAAGCCAGATACCAGTTCTCGCGTTGGGTGGAGGGAGGACTTCAGCTGGTGATGAAACCGTTCAACCATGCCGTTATCCTGCGGGTGGTAGCTGGAAGTCCTGTAGCGACGGATGCCGAGAAGGGTCATGACTTTGTTCCACACGTTAGCATCTAACTGGCCGCCACGGTCTGAGGTGAGGCTGAGAGGGACACCGAGCCTGGAGACCCAAGTAGCGATGAAGACGTAGGCGAAGGTGTCCGTAGTGATGTCAGCGATGGGAGCGGCTTCGGCCCAACGGGTAAAACGATTCACGCAGGTGAGGATGTAGCGATGACCAGCAGAGAGTGGCAAGGGGGCCGACAAGGTCAATGTGGATGTGGTTGAATCTCTCTATGACGGATGTAAAAGTGCCGGGCGAAGAGTGAGTGTGCCGACTCACCTTGGAGGCTTGACAGTCGGTGCAGGTGCGAGTCCAAAGTCTGACGTTCTTGTTGATACCCTCCCAGATGAAACGAGACGTCATCAAGTGCTGTGAAACTCGGATGCCAGGGTGAGAGAGGTCGTGAAGCTGACGGAAGGCCTGGTAGCGATGTCGCTGTGGCAGGTAGGAACGGACAGCATCTGTGGAGACGTCAGTGTAGAGAGCGACCTTGGTGACTGGGAGTGTGAGTTTCTTCATCTTTAGTGCCGGGTTGTGCAGCAGCTTGTTCAGCTCGGCGTCGCCGGACTGGTCGGCAGTTATGGCGGCATAATCAAGAGAAGAGGTCGTCACGGCAGCGGGAGAAGGCGTCTGCTGCAGCGTTGCCTGCACCGAACTGTACTATCCACGGGAGAGTAGAGTAATCCACAGGGCGATGAATAATCCACAGGGCGGTGAGTGGCAATGGTGCAGTAGATCACTTTAACGCCGCGAGGCGGTGGGGCAGGGGTTGGACATAATATTGCACTGAGGGCGCAAAGGGGGTGCATTGAGGACACAGAGCCGCTAGTGGGTGCGCTGAGAGCGCAGGGGTCGCGCAAAATGCGCTGGGGCCGCGCAAAATGCGCAGGGGCCGCGCAAAATGCGCAGGGGTCGCGCAAAATGCGCAGGGGCCACGCAGAATGCGCAGGGGCCGCGCAGAATGCGCATGGCGCCGTGCTGATGACGCAAGAAGACGTCAGAGGGCGCAGGAGCCAAGCATTGCGCATGAGGTCGCTGGAGACGCAGGAAGGCGTCTGAGGGAGCACAGAAGGTGCCAGGGTGAGCCGGTGGAGATAATCTTCTAAGCGGCAGCTACACATTATAGTGTAGTGTTTCCTCCCGATCTAAGACTCAATCTAGCGAACCCCATGATGGAGGCTAGGCTTTTTATCTTAGAAGTGTTTGGGCGTAATTAATCGAGAAGACGCAGGTCCTTACACTTGGATAATGGTGCTCTCACATATAGCACAGGCTAGAAGCCACCTATGACCATAGCAAAACTGTGGGGTCATCAGTTGAAATCGGATGCCTGGGGAGTGTTGTAATGCTAATTGGTCTACTAGTAAGAGAAAAGTCATTACCAGTTAAGTGTTAGGCTCACTGGATATTGATGGATAGGTAGAGTTAATCTTGCAGTTCTATTAGTGCCACGGGAGTAATTACTTTACACTTAATAATCAGTGGTTAGTAAGGTGTGTTAGTATCAGACCTATTTGATTTACATAATTAAAACTACTTGTTAGTTGTTTTAATAGTAATAAAGGTAAGAGAATACATATATATGTTACATTACATGGCAGCTGAAAAGTCCCCGTATGTTGACGGTTTTGGCTACGTTGCAGAAAATATAATATAGTTCATACATACATACAGACATAACTCTACCTATCCACCAATATCCAGTGAGCCCAACATCGCTCCTGGAGACATGTACCTAACCATGTTGTGGATCAGTGTTTTGTTCAGCTCTAACCACCTCTCTGAGATGTGAAGACAAAGTCAAAGCTTTCTTAACACCATAAATAAGAGGAACCACAATAATAATGATCAGTAATACAGGAACGATGATAGAAGGATAATGCACTGGGGGACTCAAATAAAATGGTAAAGAATCTTGAACAGCAGTTACTAAACCGGAGTTATTGGGAAACTTAAACTCAGTAAGAGTATTAGTGACATATTTAATACTGGACAAATTGAGATTCTTAAGACTCTCCATAGAAACTATAAGAGTAGAGAGAGTACCAGTGAATCCATGATGAAGTTTAGAGGGAAAGGTGGACAGATTGGCGGAGCGCAAATAACACGCTATCAAAACAGCAAAATGTCTTGAAACTTCCCTATATTCAGTTCGGTTAGGACAAACTACTGACACAAATACTGTTTGTGTAAAATAAAAGTAGTGAAAACCCAAGAAGTTTTTATGAAATAGCGGTTTGGGTGCCAGTTGTGTATAAGGGCAGAAGGACAGGGTCTTAGAGGCATCGGTCTGGGTCAGCAGTACTTCACAAATCCGCCTGGTAATAGGTAAAAAGGCGAACATGTGGGCTGGACAATGATACAGATGACGATACTCAGTCCAACATTTACTTAAATCAGACAAATGATCACCAGCATACAATGCGAAGTCTTTTGCAATTAAAACCACTGATGTTGGTAAATTTAACACCATTACAGTTCCATTAACGTCAAAAGGAAACGGTTCTATTTGTTGAACATTAAAAGTATCCCGCGACTGAAAAGGAACGTGTATAACAACCGCATCTGACGTCAGCACAGATTCCAGTAAGGGATAGTAATGCTGTATACCCCGGGAATCAAACAAAGGTGATAAGATCAAAATCCTTTTTTCCAATATTTAAGGTGTGGAGAAGATCCTTCACCGGGAAAAGGGAGGAAGTCACTCTGCCACGTGCAGCGTCTACTAAGTTCTGTATAACAAGGAGGTTAGCATGCAGAAGCGAGTTAACAGTGTTCTCTAAATTAGATAGAGCTTGATTCATCACCAAAATCTCCTGCAAACCACTAGCCTGTTTTAGAACATTGTTAAGGGAGAAAGACAAGGCATCAGAATACAAAGCAAGATCTTGCACATGCACTTTTAGTCTGGCAATATTCCTGCTATTCAAACCAATAGCTTTATTGTTACTTGAAGCTATGGAGGCGAATTGATTATATCTTTCCCTTAATTCTTCTACATCCTCATTCATAGCCGTTCCAAACAACATTCGAGACAACTGCCCAATACCATCAATTAACCCTCGCTTCGTGCGGTTAGAAACATCAAAGCCATAATAATTTTCTAGGCAGAGATTGCTAGAGGCAGCTAGGGATAAACCTATGTGCAAAAAACTGTGCCTATAAAATTAAAATTGAGTGAGAAACGTGGGTGAGTGAAAAAGACGAAATATTGTGGAGCGAAGTGACTGAACGAAGCATAAGAGAGGATCTTGAGTGAGGTAGTAGTGAGAGCTCAGTTCAACCTGCCTAATCGCTGCGTTAGCAAAACGCAACCATAACATAAGCCATAATAATTTTCTAGGCAGAGATTGATGTTGGCATTCAAGTATGTAATCCTTGAACGCATAAGAACCAAAAGAGCTGAGCTGAGTGGTATGGCATTCTCCAACTCCTCTAGAGCTTCATTCAGATTCTCTGCTACCTCCCTCAACCCGCTCGGAATTTCATACAAAGCAGTATAGGGGTACCTGACCCAAATTCCATCTTCTACCTAAGAAACTCGGCTCAAATGAGCAGTGAGAGCTCCAGGTTTGAGATGAGCAGGGTCCAGAGCCAGAATGGAGTTCAGGAAGAAAACAAATGCATAGGCAAGCATGTCTGGAACAAAGGAAAGAAATTGGTTAATTTCAAGAACGAAGATTATGAGGATGAGAAGTGTTAGTTGTACAGTCTGAGCTAGCAGTAGTATCAAGACGGGTGGCATTGCCCATTCTGGCAGTGTCTACTAAGTTTAAATCAGTTTTTGCATTGATCTTCTTAAGACGGTCGTTGTGTATTACTTCCAGGATACTCAACCAAGGATCAAATAGCTCAAATTTATTTCCCTGTACTTTCTCTACAACAAGACGTGGACCCACAAACTTAGGAGACAGTTTGGAGTTTCTCTCAGACACCCGTACCATCACGGTGTCGCCAACATTTAATGTTACAGGAGAAGAACGCTTGTGTTGTGAGCTCATGGCATCCTTTGACTCACGTAGTCGATTATTTACCTTTTGATGAATGTCAGAGAAAATCCATACCTGCCCTTTGGGATAGTCGTAAAAATTATAGACAGGATTTTGCGGACTACTTAAGAGATCATAAGGGAGTCGTTTTTCCACCCCAAAAACTATATAATGAGGTGATTGTCTGGTCGACTCACACGGGCTACCGTTGATGCTCGCGAAAACCTGGGGTAACCAATCTTCCCATGAATCTAGTAAACCACTAACAGTCGGGGGCAGGGTTTCTAAAACCTTTTTATTTGCGCGTTCTACAAGACCGTTACTAGCGGGACGATAAGCTACTGTAAAGATTTGCTTTATTTGAAACTGCTTGCAAATTTCAGCTAGGATTGCGTTGCGAAATTCCGCTCCGTTGTCACTTAACAATACTCGTGGTGCCGAGTTATGGACAAAACAAATGTGCTATAAGAGCGTGTGCAACCGTCTCCGCAGTTTTATTTGTTAATGGGGCTAATATAACATACCTAGAAAAGTGATCTACCATCACGAGGACGTACTTAGAGCCCTGACGGCTAGCAGGGAGTTGCAGTAGATCTATAGCTACTACATCCCAAGGTCTTTCAGGTGGAGGATATTCTAAAATAGGTGCTGGCTTTGGCACCATACCCTTGTGCTGAGCGCATTTTAAGCACTTAGCTACATACGCGTCTATGTCTTTGCGCATCGTCGGCCAAAAATAACTTTTACGGTCCGCAGTAAGAGTACGCTCCTTCCCTGGATGACTAGCTAGAATCGTGTCATGAATTAGTTCCAGTACCCTTGGTACATATGACTCAGTTATCACAAATTGTGTCACAGGATATTTTTTCTGAGGCCAGTATCTACAAAGCACTCCATCCTGAGACAAGAAAAACTGTGAGAAAGGAATTGGCAACTTTTGAAAGCTTGTTTCATCACCTGATTCCAGAGCATATATGACCTTACTCCATACATCATGTTGACGCTGGGCAATGGCTAATTCATGCATGGTAAAATTTTTGACTACAGGTTCAGGTGACTCTTCCGTCACCAATCCAACAGGTACATTCCTTGAAAGAGCGTCAGCCACTACATTGGCGCACCCGGGTAAGTACTTGAATGCTGGATTGAACTCCTGTATCGTTAAATATCAACGCGCTAGTCTACCACTAAGGTTTTTTCTTTTAAATAATTCGGTGACGGCAGCGTGATCAGTGTAAACGGTTATGGAATAACCTAGGATTATATCCCTAAATTTCTTGAGAGCCCAAACAACAGAGAGGGTCTCCTCGTGAGTTACTTAATGATTCGACTCAGGAGCCGTTAAAGTTCTACTCGCGAACGCAATAGCACGAATTTTACCGTTGGCGTCAGGTTGCATTAACACTGTACCAAGTCCTAGGGCGGAGGCATCCGTATATAATGTGAAAGGAGCCTCATAATTTGGAAACGCCAAAACAGAAGTATTGGTGAGAGCTTCTTTTAAATCAAGAAAGCTTGTTTCTTGAGCAGCATTCCAATGGAAAGGCACTTCTTTTTTTAATAGTTTCGTTAAAGGAGAGGCCATGGCCGCAAAGTTTTTGATAAAGGGTCTGTAATACCCACACAACCCAAGGAAAGAACGGACATTGTCTACATTCTGAGGCTGTGGAAATTTGTTTGTGGCATGAATTTTATCATCCATTGTGTGAATACCGTCCACATCAACATTGTGGCCTAAAAAGGTAATTTCAGCCTTTAGGAATTCACATTTTGAGATTTTTGCCTTCAGACCTGCTTCTTTGAGCTTGAGGAGTACAGCTTCTAAGCTTTTGAAATGAGACTCCGGGTCTGTGTTACAAACTATCACATCATCTAGATATGCATGGACATTTTTACCCAGCATATCGGAAAAAAGAGTGTTTACCATTCTTTGGTTTCTTTGTCAACTTCATTAACTGCAACCATGTCTACTAATGCTAATACTAGTACTACCAATACTACTAACACTGCTGCTACTCCTACCTCTACTTCTTTTAAAGTCCAAACTATGGGTTCTTCTATTCGTGAATTTTTCGGCACTGACCCAGGATATTCAGCCAGGGAGTACATAGCCCTTTGTGAGACTAGTATGAGTAACTGCCAAATAGTTGAAGATGAGGACAAAATCTTGTTCCTCCGCTCACGCCTACAACCAGGCTCAAGAGTTTCTCTCTTAAGGGAGTGTAGGGGCGCTCTATAGGTGAACGTGTCCTAAGATTTTTTCCAATCTCTTTAATGAACTTAGGTATTATTACCCCTTACATTAGTATATAATTCCTCAAGGTATTGTATTCCTCCCATGTATATATCAAGCGTGGTGGTTATAGTGAAGATATAATGAAGATACTATTACTTTATGGGAAATCCTTCCACATCATTCAGCTTGGTATGAAATTAAAGCTTAGAGTCTAGGGAACAAAACTTATTGAATACATTTCATCAAACTCATACCTCTGATTTTTTATTTATTTTTTCTCAGAATAATTAAAAAATGCTGCAAAATTCAGGTTTCATAAATTTTACAAAATTTTGTAAAATTTATGAAATCTGAATTTTGCAGCATTTTTTAATTATTCTGAGAAAAATAAAAAATAAAAAATCAGAGGTATGAGTTTGATGAAATGTATTCAATAAGTTTTGTTCCCTAGACTCTAAGCTTTAATTTCATACCAAGCTGAATGATGTGGAAGGATTTCCCATGAAGTAATAGTATCTTCATTATATCACTATAACCACTAGCTTGATATATACATGGGAGGAATACAATACCTTGAGGAATTATATATTAATGTAAGGGGTAATAATACCTAAGTTCATTAAAGAGATTGGAAAAAATCTTAGGACACGTTCACCTATAGAGCGCCCCTACACTCCCTTAAGAGAGAAGCTCTTGAGCCTGGTTGTAGGCGTGAGCGGAGGAACAAGATTTTGTCCTCATCTTCAACTATTTGGCAGTTACTCATACTAGCCTCACAAAGGGCTATGTACTCCCTGCCTGAATATCCTGGGTCAGTGCCGAAAAATTCACGAATAGAAGAATCCATAGTTAGGACTTTAAAAGAAGTAGAGGTAGGAGTAGCAGCAGTGTTAGTAGTACTGGTAGTACTAGTATTAGCATTAGTAGACATGGTTGCAGTTAATAAAGTTGACAAAGAAACAGAAAGATTAGTTTGGTTAGAAGCAGTAAGAGAAACTCTGGGGTGTTGAATACCACCTCTCAACACTCGACTATTTTCATCAGATTCCTCAGTTAAAATACTTACTTCTCCCTCACTGTCTCGACTTTCGTGGTCAGCGGTGGAGTCTATCTCCGTTTTATCCGTTGCACGAAGCTTGTTGAAAACTTCTGTTAACTTGTCTACTTTAGTTTTGGACTTTTCGGCCATTAACTATAGCTATTATTATTTAAAGTGCTTCACCCGGTTCTTCGATACTTTTAAGGCACAATAAAGAAGATACAATTATAATGATATAAGGATGAACACTGAGATATGGTGTAAAATTATCATAAATGCACATTAGCGGTAAGAATAATTAAAACATCTAAAAAACTGATCAAAAAGTTACACACAGATCCTCCAC
This sequence comes from Cancer borealis, assembly GCA_036785275.1. Lineage (NCBI taxonomy): Eukaryota > Metazoa > Arthropoda > Malacostraca > Decapoda > Cancridae > Cancer > Cancer borealis. The sequence goes on along the minus strand of JAXIVD010000575.1, from coordinate 102,705 downwards.
ATGGCTGCTTGAGCTTTAAAAATATGAAAAACAAATTACTAAACCACAAAATGTTGTGTTAAACAGGTGGTGTAATTAATATGTGTTAATTGTACAGTCAGCTAAATGCTTGTTTTACCTAATTAATGTGTTTTAACGCGTTCAAAACAACTGTAGAGCAATCAAGGTCCTTTTCGGCCGGCTTCAATCAGCTGTATCGCCCTTATTTCTCCCGTCCGTTTCTTCCGGTCGAGGCAGACAAGGCGTCGTGAGGTGGACTGCAGTGAGGCGAGCGGGCGGGGGAGACGAGGTGTTTGTGCCTGTCTCCAAGGACAAGACGCGCCGCTCCTGTATGTAGCTCGCTAAAGTCCTTGCCTTCTTATTAAAGCAAAGACGGCAATCCACTTCTTTTATGTAATTCTACACAACCGAGTTAAATTTTTTTATAACTCAGTTCCTGAGATTTAGGCAATGACGAGGATTGCTGTATGTGTGTACGTACTTCCTGTTCTTTTTGACAGAGAAAGGGAGTGCCGTGGTGTGGTGGGTGGAGGGAAGGTGACGAGAGAGCGAGAGAGGGGGGGTAGGGGAGCGTCAGTCGTAAACACCCAATGTTATGGTTGCGTTTTGCTAACGCAGCGATTAGGCAGGTTGAACTGAGCTCTCACTACTACCTCACTCAAGATCCTCTCTTATGCTTCGTTCAGTCACTTCGCTCCACAATATTTCGTCTTTTTCACTCACCCACGTTTCTCACTCAATTTTAATTTTATAGGCACAGTTTTTTGCACATAGGTTTATCCCTAGCTGCCTCTAGCAATCTCTGCCTAGAAAATTATTATGGCTTTGATGTTTCTAACCGCACGAAGCGAGGGTTAATTGATGGTATTGGGCAGTTGTCTCGAATGTTGTTTGGAACGGCTATGAATGAGGATGTAGAAGAATTAAGGGAAAGATATAATCAATTCGCCTCCATAGCTTCAAGTAACAATAAAGCTATTGGTTTGAATAGCAGGAATATTGCCAGAATAAAAGTGCATGTGCAAGATCTTGCTTTGTATTCTGATGCCTTGTCTTTCTCCCTTAACAATGTTCTAAAACAGGCTAGTGGTGTGCAGGAGATTTTGGTGATGAATCAAGCTCTATCTAACTTAGAGAACACTGTTAACTCGCTTCTGCATGCTAACCTCCTTGTTATACAGAACTTAGTAGACGCTGCACGTGGCAGGGTGACTTCCTCCCTTTTCCCGGTGAAGGATCTTCTCCACACCTTAAATAATGGAAAAAAGGATTTTGACTTATCACCTTTGTTTGACTCCCGGAGTATACAACATTACTATCCCTTACTGGAGTCTGTGCTGACGTCAGATGCGGTTGTTATACACGTTCCTTTTCAGTCGCGGGATACTTTTAATGTTCACCAAATAGAACCGTTCCCTTTTGACGTTAATGGAACTGTAATGGTGTTAAATTTACCACCATCAGTGGTTTTAATTGCAAAGGACTTCGCATTGTATGCTGTTGGTCATTTGTCTGATTTAAGTAAATGTCGGACTGAGTATCGTCATCTGTATCATTGTCCAGCCTACATGTTCGCCTTTTTACCTATTACCGGTGGAATTTGTGAAGTAGTGCTGACCCAGACCGATGCCTCTAAGGCCCTGTCCTTCTTCCCTTATACACAACTGGCACCCAAACCGCTATTTCATAAAATAACTTCTTCGGTTTTCACTACTTTTATTTTACACAAACAGTATTTGTGCCAGTAGTTTGTTCTAACCGAACTGAATATAGAGAAGTTTCAAGACATTTTGCTGTTTTGATAGCGTGTTATTTGCACTCCGCCAATCTGTCCACCTTTCCCTCTAAACTTCATTATGGATTCACTGGTAGTCTCTCTACTCTTATAGTTTCTATGGAGAGTCTTAAGAATCTCAATTTGTCCAGTATTAAATATGTCACTAATACCCTTACTGAGTTTAAGTTTTCCAATAACTCCGGTTTAGTAACTGCTGTTCAAGATTCTTTACCATTTTATTTGAGTCCCCCAGTGCATTATCCTTCTATCATCGTTCCTGTATTACTGATCATTATTATTGTGGTTCCTCTTATTTATGGTGTTAAGAAAGCTTTGACTTTGTCTTCACATCTCAGAGAGGTGGTTAGGGCTAAACAAAACACTGATCCATAACATGGTTAGCTACATGTCTCCAGGACATCGCGTGGACGCGATGTGGCAGGTAACCGAGTGATGTTAGGCTCACTGGATATTGATGGATAGGTAGAGTTATGTCTGTATGTATGTATGAACTATATTATATTTTCTGCAACGCAGCCAAAGCCGTCAACATACGGGGACTTTTCAGTTGCCACGTAATGTAACATATATATGTACCCTCTTACCTTTATTACTATTAAAACAACTAACAAGAAATTTTAATTATGTAAATCAAATAGGTCTGATACTAACACACCTTACTAACCACTGATTATTAAGTGTAAAGTATTTGTATGCTACTAGTGGCACTCCCAGCCCCACCCGTGTCTAGGTGCGGCTCGCTACCGTGCAGATATTATTCTGAGGGCGTGACGATAACAAGTGCTTACTGTAACTCTAAACTGCGTGTACGTGACCAAGTAAGTGATTTACTAGTGATTCTTTACTGGCCTGTCTCAAAGACTTTATTGGTCGAATCACCCTGTGTATATTCTGTACAAATTACATAGTTTAATATACACATAAAAACACTAACTATTGAGTGTACTTAACCCCACACTCTAATAAATAAATTAATGACCGCTCGACCATAATCTACGCTACTGAAGAACTAAAGATTCTACCTCTGGCACTAATTGAACTGCCAGATTAATTGTGGAATTTCCGCCTATCTCAATCACCTGTCAGCTAGTGATGGGCGCTTTGTGAACGAGTCGGTTCATAGAGCCGACTCTTCCAGATGAACTAGAAGAGCCGGATCTTTCTCGAGAGCCGTTTGAGATTTTTTTGAGAGCCGTTAATTTTTTTTTTCTAGTTTTTCCATATTTTTGCAATTTTCTAACAAAATACAAAAATTACCGTTTGTTAATAATTATAGTAATGATAATAATAATAATACTTACGAGAATGAAGCCTATTCATAGAAATTATATAGTAAAATAGTTAAGTTACCCCTTCAAGTTAACAAAGAAAATTGTATTTCCAAGTGCTTTGGCCTCTAGCAAAGAGTGGTAACTCAACACATAAAACACATATATATGAATAATTCAGAAAATATATGGTGTATATGGCAAGCCAATGATGTGGAATGTACACTATAATATTCCCTACAACATATCGGTAAATGAAGACAATCTGATAATATTAAGAGGTCAAATTAAATTATAGAACTCGTCTCAAAATAGTGTACATATTATACAAATCAAGTATATTTTTTTCCATAGTTAATTTTTTAACACAAAACTCATGTTCTCATTATAGCTCGAGAACCATAAGGTATACGTATAATGACTACGAATAGACAAAGAATGAATAGGAATCCAACTTTCTATTGCAACATTCAAAAATGAAATTACTCTTTATATAATGAAGGACATTTTTTTTTTTCATAACCTGAGTAAAATAAAAAAAATAACTACACTAGCTGATACGCCTTTTAAATTATTCAAATGATTATAGGTGCATTTATTCTGTCAAACTAATCGTTAAGGTTTTTTCCTTATAACTCGAAAACTATGAAATTGACGTAAAATGATTAGGAGTAATTAGGGAAGTTAAATGAAACAAGCTTTCTTTTCATTCTATTGAAAATGAAACTCAATGATAAATGACCATCGAAAAAAAAATTTTCTTAACTATTAGCGTTATTCAAAATCAGACTACACCAGCTGAAAGGTTTTTGAAGATAAGAAAATAACTATTTAACATAATTTTTGTCAAACTAGTATTTAACATTTCGTTTTGTAAAAACGAAAACTATGGAGTTTAAGTAAAAAAATCTGCGAATAATTAAAATAAGAAAATAAATATATATATTTTTTGGACCATCAGAACATGTAAACAGTTTATAAATAATGGAAACATTAAAAAAAAAAAGTTTTTGGCGTAAATTTAGATTAAATTACATGATTTGATAGAACTTTTAAAATTACATCAATTAGCATAAGTGCATTTTTTCTGTACGACTAATATTTACGCGAAAAAAGACAAGTTAACTACGTTGATAATTTGAGGGGTAGTTGAGTACCCCACCACCCTTCAAACTTACATTACGTAACAGTCAACCGCCAATTGTTCGCGCGCGCTCTCTCTCTCTCTCTCTCTCTCTCTCTCTCTCTCTCTCTCTCTCTCTCTCTCTCTCTCTCTCTCTCTCTCTCTCTCTCTCTCTCTCTCTCTCTCTCTCTCTCTCTCTCTCTCTCTCTCTCTCTCTCTCTCTCTCTCTCTCATATATAGAAATGTTAAATAAGAAAAAAAATAGATAGTATGTGTGTGTGTGTGTGTGTGTGTGTGTGTGTGTGTGTGTGTGTGTGTGTGTGTGTGTGTGTGTGTGTGTATGTGTGTGTGTGTGTGTGTGTGTGTGTGTGTGTGTGTGTGTGTGTGTGTGTGTGTGTGTGTGTGTGTGTGTGTGTGTGTTAGTGATGGGCGCTTTGTGAACGAGTCGGTTCATAGAGCCGGCTTTCCAGATGAACGAGAAGAGCCAGATCTTTCTCGAGAGCCGTTTGAGATTTTTTTGAGAGCCGTTAATTTTTATTTTCTAGTTTTTCCATATTTTTGCAATTTTCTAACAAAATGCAAAAATTACCGATTGTTAATAATTATAGTAATGATAATAATAATAATACATACGAGAATGAAGCCTATTCATAGAAATTATATAGTAAAATAGTTAAGTTACCCCTTCAAGTTAACAAAGAAAACTGTATTTCCAAGTGCTTTGGCCTCTAGCAAAGAAGGGTAACTCAACACATAAAACACATATATATGAATAATTCAGAAAATATATGATGTATATGGCAAGCCAATGATGTGGAATGTACGCTATAATATTCCCTACAACATATCGGTAAATGAAGACAATCTGATAATATTAAGAGGTCAAATTAAATTATAGAACTCGTCTCAAAATAGTGTACATATTATACAAATCAAGTATATTTTTTTCCATAGTTAATTTTTTAACACAAAACTCATTTTCTCATTATAGCTCGAGAACCATAAGGTATACGTATAATGACTACGAATAGACAAAGAATGAATAGGAATCCAACTTTCTATTGCAACATTCAAAAATGAAATTACTCTTTATATAATGAAGGACATTTTTTTTTTTCATAACCTGAGTAAAATAAAAAAAATAACTACACTAGCTGATACGCCTTTTAAATTATTTAAATGATTATAGGTGCATTTATTCTGTCAAACTAATCGTTAAGGTTTTTTCCTTATAACTCGAAAACTATGAAATTGACGTAAAATGATTAGGAGTAATTAGGGAAGTTAAATGAAACAAGCTTTCTTTTCATTCTATTGAAAATGAAACTCAATGATAAATGACCATCGAAAAAAAAATTTTCTTAACTATTAGCGTTATTCAAAATCAGACTACACCAGCTGAAAGGCCTTTTGAAGGTAAGAAAATAACTATTTAACATAATTTTTGTCAAACTAGTATTTAACATTTCGTTTTGTAAAAACGAAAACTATGGAGTTTAAGTAAAAAAATCTGCGAATAATTAAAATAAGAAAATAAATATATATATTTTTTGGACCATCAGAACATGTAAACAGTTTATAAATAATGGAAACATTAAAAAAAAAAAGATTTTGGCGTAAATTTAGATTAAATTACATGATTTGATAGAACTTTTAAAATTACATCAATTAGCATAAGTGCATTTTTTCTGTACGACTAATATTTACGCGAAAAAAGACAAGTTAACTACGTTGATAATTTGAGGGGTGGTTGAGTACCCCACCACCCCTCAAACTCACATTACGTAACAGTCAACCGCCAATTGTTCGCGCGCGCGCTCTCTCTCTCTCTCTCTCTCTCTCTCTCTCTCTCTCTCTCTCTCTCTCTCTCTCTCTCTCTCTCTCTCTCTCTCTCTCTCTCTCATATAGAAATGTTAAATAAGAAAAAAAATAGATAGTATGTGTGTGTGTGTGTGTGTGTGTGTGTGTGTGTGTGTGTGTGTGTGTGTGTGTGTGTGTGTGTGTGTGTGTGTGTGTGTGTGTGTGTATGTGTGTGTGTGTGTGTGTGTGTGTGTGTGTGTGTGTGTGTGTGTGTGTGTGTGTGTGTGTGTGTGTTAGTGATGGGCGCTTTGTGAACGAGTCGGTTCATAGAGCCGGCTCTACCAGATGAACGAGAAGAGCCAGATCTTTCTCGAGAGCCGTTTGAGATTTTTTTGAGAGCCGTTAATTTTTTTTTTCTAGTTTTTCCATATTTTTGCAATTTTCTAAAAAAATGCAAAAATTACCGATTGTTAATAATTATAGTAATGATAATAATAGTAATACATACGAGAATGAAGCCTATTCATAGAAATTATATAGTAAAATAGTTAAGTTACCCCTTCAAGTTAACAAAGAAAACTGTATTTCCAAGTGCTTTGGCCTCTAGCAAAGAAGGGTAACTCAACACATAAAACACATATATATGAATAATTCAGAAAATATATGGTGTATATGGCAAGCCAATGATGTAGAATGTACACTATAATATTCCCTACAACATATCGGTAAATGAAGACAATCTGATAATATTAAGAGGTCAAATTAAAGTATAGAACTCGTTTCAAAATAGTGTACATATTATACAAATCAAGTATATTTTTTTCCATAGTTAATTTTTTAACACAAAACTCATTTTCTCATTATAGCTCGAGAACCATAAGGTATACGTATAATGATTACGAATAGACAAAGAATGAATAGGAATCCAACTTTCTATTGCAACATTCAAAAATGAAATTACTCTTTATATAATGAAGGACATTTTTTTTTTTCATAACCTGAGTAAAATAAAAAAAAATAACTACACTAGCTGATACGCCTTTTAAATTATTTAAATGATTATAGGTGCATTTATTCTGTCAAACTAATCGTTAAGGTTTTTTCCTTATAACTCGAAAACTATGAAATTGACGTAAAATGATTAGGAGTAATTAGGGAAGTTAAATGAAACAGGCTTTCTTTTCATTCTATTGAAAATGAAACTCAATGATAAATGACCATCGAAAAAAAAAATTTCTTAACTATTAGCGTTATTCAAAATCAGACTACACCAGCTGAAAGGCCTTTTGAAGGTAAGAAAATAACTATTTAACATAATTTTTGTCAAACTAGTATTTAACATTTCGTTTTGTAAAAACGAAAACTATGGAGTTTAAGTAAAAAAATCTGCGAATAATTAAAATAAGAAAATAAATATATATATTTTTTGGACCATCAGAACATGTAAACAGTTTATAAATAATGGAAACATTAAAAAAAAAAGTTTTTGGCGTAAATTTAGATTAAATTACATGATTTGATAGAACTTTTAAAATTACATCCATTAGCATAAGTGCATTTTTTCTGTACGACTAATATTTACGCGAAAAAAGACAAGTTAACTACGTTGATCATTTGAGGGGTGGTTGAGTACCCGACCACCCCTCAAACTCACATTACGTAACAGTCAACCGCCAATTGTTCGCGCGCGCGCTCTCTCTCTCTCTCTCTCTCTCTCTCTCTCTCTCTCTCTCTCTCTCTCTCTCTCTCTCTCTCTCTCTCTCTCATATAGAAATGTTAAATAAGAAAAAAAATAGATAGTATGTGTGTGTGTGTGTGTGTGTGTGTGTGTGTGTGTGTGTGTGTGTGTGTGTGTGTGTGTGTGTGTGTGTGTGTGTGTGTATGTGTGTGTGTGTGTGTGTGTGTGTGTGTGTGTGTGTGTGTGTGTGTGTGTGTTAGTGATGGGCGCTTTGTGAACGAGTCGGTTCATAGAGCCGGCTCTTCCAGATGAACGAGAAGAGCCAGATCTTTCTCGAGAGCCGTTTGAGATTTTTTTGAGAGCCGTTAATTTTTATTTTCTAGTTTTTCCATATTTTTGCAATTTTCTAACAAAATGCAAAAATTACCGATTGTTAATAATTATAGTAATGATAATAATAATAATACATACGAGAATGAAGCCTATTCATAGAAATTATATAGTAAAATAGTTAAGTTACCCCTTCAAGTTAACAAAGAAAACTGTATTTCCAAGTGCTTTGGCCTCTAGCAAAGAAGGGTAACTCAACACATAAAACACATATATATGAATAATTCAGAAAATATATGGTGTATATGGCAAGCCAATGATGTGGAATGTACACTATAATATTCCCTACAACATATCGGTAAATGAAGACAATCTGATAATATTAAGAGGTCAAATTAAATTATAGAACTCGTCTCAAAATAGTGTACATATTACACAAATCAAGTATATTTTTTTCCATAGTTAATTTTTTAACACAAAACTCATTTTCTCATTATAGCTCGAGAACCATAAGGTATACGTATAATGACTACGAATAGACAAAGAATGAATAGGAATCCAACTTTCTATTGCAACATTCAAAAATGAAATTACTCTTTATATAATGAAGGACATTTTTTTTTTTCATAACCTGAGTAAAATAAAAAAAATAACTACACTAGCTGATACGCCTTTTAAATTATTTAAATGATTATAGGTGCATTTATTCTGTCAAACTAATCGTTAAGGTTTTTTCCTTATAACTCGAAAACTATGAAATTGACGTAAAATGATTAGGAGTAATTAGGGAAGTTAAATGAAACAAGCTTTCTTTTCATTCTATTGAAAATGAAACTCAATGATAAATGACCATCGAAAAAAAAATTTTCTTAACTATTAGCGTTATTCAAAATCAGACTACACCAGCTGAAAGGTTTTTGAAGATAAGAAAATAACTATTTAACATAATTTTTGCCAAACTAGTATTTAACATTTCGTTTTGTAAAAACGAAAACTATGGAGTTTAAGTAAAAAAATCTGCGAATAATTAAAATAAGAAAATAAATATATATATTTTTTGGACCATCAGAACATGTAAACAGTTTATAAATAATGGAAACATTAAAAAAAAAAAGTTTTTGGCGTAAATTTAGATTAAATTACATGATTTGATAGAACTTTAAAAATTACATCAATTAGCATAAGTGCATTTTTTCTGTACGACTAATATTTACGCGAAAAAAGACAAGTTAACTACGTTGATAATTTGAGGGGTGGTTGAGTACCCCACCACCCTTCAAACTTACATTACGTAACAGTCAACCGCCAATTGTTCGCGCGCGCGCTCTCTCTCTCTCTCTCTCTCTCTCTCTCTCTCTCTCTCTCTCTCTCTCTCTCTCTCTCTCTCTCTCTCTCTCTCTCTCTCATATATAGAAATGTTAAATAAGAAAAAAAATAGATAGTATGTGTGTGTGTGTGTGTGTGTGTGTGTGTGTGTGTGTGTGTGTGTGTGTGTGTGTGTGTGTGTGTTAGTGATGGGCGCTTTGTGAACGAGTCGGTTCATAGAGCCGGCTCTTCCAGATGAACGAGAAGAGCCAGATCTTTCTCGAGAGCCGTTTGAGATTTTTTTGAGAGCCGTTAATTTTTTTTTTCTAGTTTTTCCATATTTTTGCAATTTTCTAAAAAAATGCAAAAATTACCGATTGTTAATAATTATAGTAATGATAATAATAATAATACATACGAGAATGAAGCCTATTCATAGAAATTATATAGTAAAATAGTTAAGTTACCCCTTCAAGTTAACAAAGAAAACTGTATTTCCAAGTGCTTTGGCCTCTAGCAAAGAAGGGTAACTCAACACATAAAACACATATATATGAATAATTCAGAAAATATATAGTGTATATGGCAAGCCAATTATGTGGAATGTACACTATAATATTCCCTACAACATATCGGTAAATGAAGATGATCTGATAATATTAAGAGGTCAAATTAAATTATAGAACTCGTCTCAAAATAGTGTACATATTATACAAATCAAGTATATTTTTTTCCATAGTTAATTTTTTAACACAAAACTCATTTTCTCATTATAGCTCGAGAACCATAAGGTATACGTATAAATGACTACGAATAGACAAAGAATGAATAGGAATCCAACTTTCTATTGCAACATTCAAAAATGAAATTACTCTTTATATAATGAAGGACATTTTTTTTTTTCATAACCTGAGTAAAATAAAAAAAATAACTACACTAGCTGATACGCCTTTTAAATTATTTAAATGATTATAGGTGCATTTATTCTGTCAAACTAATCGTTAAGGTTTTTTCCTTATAACTCGAAAACTATGAAATTGACGTAAAATGATTAGGAGTAATTAGGGAAGTTAAATGAAACAAGCTTTCTTTTCATTCTATTGAAAATGAAACTCAATGATAAATGACCATCGAAAAAAAAAATTTCTTAACTATTAGCGTTATTCAAAATCAGACTACATCAGCTGAAAGGCCTTTTGAAGGTAAGAAAATAACTATTTAACATAATTTTTGTCAAACTAGTATTTAACATTTCGTTTTGTAAAAACGAAAACTATGGAGTTTAAGTAAAAAAATCTGCGAATAATTAAAATAAGAAAATAAATATATATATTTTTTGGACCATCAGAACATGTAAACAGTTTATAAATAATGGAAACATTAAAAAAAAAAAGATTTTGGCGTAAATTTAGATTAAATTACATGATTTGATAGAACTTTAAAAATTACATCAATTAGCATAAGTGCATTTTTTCTGTACGACTAATATTTACGCGAAAAAAGACAAGTTAACTACGTTGATAATTTGAGGGGTGGTTGAGTACCCCACCACCCCTCAAACTCACATTACGTAACAGTCAACCGCCAATTGTTCGCGCGCGCGCTCTCTCTCTCTCTCTCTCTCTCTCTCTCTCTCTCTCTCTCTCTCTCTCTCTCTCTCTCTCTCTCTCTCTCTCTCATATAGAAATGTTAAATAAGAAAAAAAATAGATAGTATGTGTGTGTGTGTGTGTGTGTGTGTGTGTGTGTGTGTGTGTGTGTGTGTGTGTGTGTGTGTGTGTTAGTGATGGGCGCTTTGTGAACGAGTCGGTTCATAGAGCCGGCTCTTCCAGATGAACGAGAAGAGCCAGATCTTTCTCGAGAGCCGTTTGAGATTTTTTTGAGAGCCGTTAATTTTTTTTTTCTAGTTTTTCCATATTTTTGCAATTTTCTAAAAAAATGCAAAAATTACCGATTGTTAATAATTATAGTAATGATAATAATAATAATACATACGAGAATGAAGCCTATTCATAGAAATTATATAGTAAAATAGTTAAGTTACCCCTTCAAGTTAACAAAGAAAACTGTATTTCCAAGTGCTTTGGCCTCTAGCAAAGAAGGGTAACTCAACACATAAAACACATATATATGAATAATTCAGAAAATATATAGTGTATATGGCAAGCCAATTATGTGGAATGTACACTATAATATTCCCTACAACATATCGGTAAATGAAGATGATCTGATAATATTAAGAGGTCAAATTAAATTATAGAACTCGTCTCAAAATAGTGTACATATTATACAAATCAAGTATATTTTTTTCCATAGTTAATTTTTTAACACAAAACTCATTTTCTCATTATAGCTCGAGAACCATAAGGTATACGTATAAATGACTACGAATAGACAAAGAATGAATAGGAATCCAACTTTCTATTGCAACATTCAAAAATGAAATTACTCTTTATATAATGAAGGACATTTTTTTTTTTCATAACCTGAGTAAAATAAAAAAAATAACTACACTAGCTGATACGCCTTTTAAATTATTTAAATGATTATAGGTGCATTTATTCTGTCAAACTAATCGTTAAGGTTTTTTCCTTATAACTCGAAAACTATGAAATTGACGTAAAATGATTAGGAGTAATTAGGGAAGTTAAATGAAACAAGCTTTCTTTTCATTCTATTGAAAATGAAACTCAATGATAAATGACCATCGAAATTTTTTTTTCTTAATTATTAGCGTTATTCAAAATCAGACTACACCAGCTGAAAGGCCTTTTGAAGGTAAGAAAATAACTATTTAACATAATTTTTGTCAAACTAGTATTTAACATTTCGTTTTGTAAAAACGAAAACTATGGAGTTTAAGTAAAAAAATCTGCGAATAATTAAAACAAGAAAATAAATATATATATTTTTTGGATCATCAGAACATGTAAACAGTTTATAAATAATGAAAGCATAAAAAAAAAAAAGTTTTTAGCGTAAATTTAGATTAAATTACATGATTTGATAGAACTTTTAAAATTACATCAATTAGCATAAGTGCATTTTTTCTGTACGATTAATATTTACGCGATAAAAGACAAGTTAACTACGTTGATAATTTGAGGGATGGTTGAGTGCCCCACCACCCCTCAAACTCACATTACGTAACAGTCAACCGCCAATTGTTCGCGCGCGCGCGCTCTCTCTCTCTCTCTCTCTCTCTCTCTCTCTCTCTCTCTCTCTCTCTCTCTCTCTCTCTCTCTCTCTCTCTCTCTCTCTCTCTCTCTCTCTCTCTCATATAGAAATGTTAAATAAGAAAAAAAATTGATAGTATGTGTGTGTGTGTGTGTGTGTGTGTGTGTGTGTGTGTGTGTGTGTGTGTGTGTGTGTGTGTGTGTGTGTGTGTGTGTGTGTGTGTGTGACCATGAACGAAAAATTGTCTCTCTCTCTCTCTCTCTCTCTCTCTCTCTCTCTCTCTCTCTCTCTCTCTCTCTCTCTCTCCTCTCTCTCTCTCTCTCTCTCTCTCTCTCTCTCTCTCTCTCTCTCTCTCTCTGATAGATATATATTGAATGAGAAAGAAAATAGATCATATGTTATTTTTTTTTTTTGTGTGTGTGTGTGTGTGTGTGTGTGTGTGTGTGTGTGTGTGTGTGTGTGTGTGTGTGTGTGTGTGTGTTGTGTGTGTGTGTGTGTGTGTCTGTCTGTCTGTCTGTCCGTTTGTCTGTCTGTCAGACAGACAAACAGACAGACAGATAGACAGACACACACACACACACACACACACACACACACACACACACACACACACACACACACACACACACACACACACACACACACACACACACACACACAAAAAAAAAAAATCGTCTATCTGTCGGTCTGTATGTCTGTGTATGTGTGTGACTGAGTTTGTGAAACTGTGTACAGACATATAGATAACTAATGTTTTTAGACTTTGTTTCTCAACTAAATTATGTTTTTTATGTTTTCAACCATTAAGGTTGAAAACATAAAAAACATAATTTAGTTGAGAAACAAAGTCTAAAAACATTAGTTATCTATATGTCTGTACACAGTTTCACAAACTCAGTCACACACATACACAGACATACAGACCGACAGATAGACACACACACACACACATACACACACACACACACACACACACACACACACACACACACACACACACACACACACACACACACACACACATATAATATCTTTTTCCATTCCTATCTAATATCTATCTATCTTTAAGATATCTATATATCTATCTTTAAGATAGATATAAAGATATTAGATAGGAAAGGAAATAGATATTATGTTTGTGTGTGTGTGTGTGTGTGTCTGTCTGTCGGTCGGTCTGTCTGTGTATGTGTGTGTGACCGAGTTTGTGAAAGTGTGTACACTGTACAGACACGTAGATAACTAATTTTTATAGACTTTGTTTCTCAACTAAATTATGTTTTCAACCCTCAAAACACGTAACCGGTATATAAATAATGAAAAAAAAAAAAAAAAGAATACTTGAGAAGCATTGTATTTGATTTAACTTTAACTATATCTTATGTTTTAATTTTAACTTTATCTTTAATAATGTTTATGGGTATTATTATTAAGTCAGAGAAATTCCTCTCAGTTTGAATACACTGCATGTCTGAAACTGTGAAACAAGTTGTTTAGGTGGATTGTGTATAAATTAATTAATGTTTTCTATGATTGGTATTAATTAAGGTAATTTTTTTAAGGCTTTTTAACCTTTTAATTAAATAACAGGTACATTTGATTTAGTCTATGATTTGATATAAATTTGATTTAAATTAAAATAAATGAACAAACGTTTTTTTAAAGATTTTTCACCTTGAGAAGCATTGTATTTGATTTAACTTTAACTATATCTTATTTTCTAATTTTAACTTTATCTTTAATAATAGTTATGGGTATTATTATTAAGTCAGAGAAATTCCTCTCAGTTTGAATACACTGCATGTCTGAAACTGTGAAACAAGTTGTTTAGGTGGATTGTGTATAAATTCATTAATGTTTTCTATGATTGGTATTAATTAAGGTAATTTTTTTAAGGCTTTTTAACCTTTTAATTAAATAACAGGTACATTTCATTTAGTCTGTGATTTGATATACATTTGGTTTAAATTAAAATAAATGAACAAACGTTTTTTTAAAGATTTTTCACCTTTCCTTAATTCAGTAGGTTTTGAAAGCTAACTAGCTAAGTTATCCTAAGAAATTCTTTCTAAATTATAAAGACTATAAACAGAATATGGGGAACTAAAATAAAATATTTGAGAGCCGTTTGGGAGCCGGAAGAGCCGGCTCTTTGAAGTGAACGAGAACGAAAGACTCGGTTCTCGGAAAAGAGCCGGAACGCCCATCACTAGTGTGTGTGTGTGTGTGTGTGACCATTAACGAAAAATTCTCTCTCTCTCTCTCTCTCTCTCTCTCTCTCTCTCTCTCTCTCTCTCTCTCTCTCTCTCTCTCTCTCTCTCTCTCTCTCTCTCTCTCTGATAGATAGATATTAAATGAGAAAGAAAATAGATCATTTTTTTTTTTTTTTTTTGTGTGTGTGTGTGTGTTTGTGTGTGTGTGTGTGTGTGTGTGTGTGTGTGTGTGTGTGTGTGTGTGTGTGTGTGTGTGTGTGTGTGTGTGTGTGTGTCTGTCTGGTGTGTCTGTCTGTCTATCTGTCTGTCCGTTTGTCTGTCTGTCAGACAGACAAACAGACAGACAGATAGACAGACACACACACACACACACACACACACACACACACACACACACACACACACACACACACACACACACACACACACACACACACACACACACAAAAAAAAAAAAAAAAAAAAAAAAAAAACATGATCTATTTTCTTTCTCATTTAATATATATCTATCAGAGAGAGAGAGAGAGAGAGAGAGAGAGAGAGAGAGAGAGAGAGAGAGAGAGAGAGAGAGAGAGACAGAGAGAGAGATAAATATATATATATATATATATATATATATATATATATATATATATATATATATATATATAACCGTTATTACGTAACCCCACACTCCCACCCAACCATAAACATTAATTCTTGTCTTTTGTCGTGTAAATATTAGTCGTACAGAAAAAATGCACTAATACTAAATGATGTGATTTTAAAAGTTCTATCTATTCATGTAATTTAATCTAAATATACGCCAAAAAGTTTGTAAGAAAAATGTATTTTTCAGTATTTATAAACCGGTTACGTGTTTTGATGGTTGAAAACATAAAAAACATAATTTAGTTGAGAAACAAAGTCTAAAAACATTAGTTATCTATATGTTTGTACACAGTTTCACAAACTCAGTCACACACATACACAGACATACAGACCGACAGATAGACACACACACACACACACACACACACACACACACACACACACACACACACACACACACACACACACACACACACACACCTCACACACACACACACACACACACACACACACACACACACACACACACATATAATATCTTTTTCCATTCCTATCTAATATCTATCTATCTTTAAGATATCTATATATCTATCTTTAAGATAGATATAAAGATATTAGATAGGAAAGGAAATAGATATTATGTTTGTGTGTGTGTGTGTGTGTGTCTGTCTGTCGGTCTGTCTGTCTGTGTATGTGTGTGTGACCGAGTTTGTGAAAGTGTGTACACTGTATAGACATGTAGATAACTAATTTTTATAGACTTTGTTTCTCAACTAAATTATGTTTTCAACCCTCAAAACACGTAACCGGTATATAAATAATGAAAAAAAAAAAAAAAAAAAAAAACCTTGAGAAGCATTGTATTTGATTTAACTTTAACTATATCTTATGTTTTAATTTTAACTTTATCTTTAATAATGTTTATGGGTATTATTATTAAGTCAGAGAAATTCCTCTCAGTTTGAATACACTGCATGTCTGAAACTGTGAAACAAGTTGTTTAGGTGGATTGTGTATAAATTCATTAATGTTTTCTATGATTGGTATTAATTAAGGTAATTTTTTTAAGTCTTTTAATTAAATAACAGGTACATTTGATTTAGTCTATGATTTGATATAAATTTGGTTTAAATTAAAATAAATGAACAAACGTTTTTTTAAAGATTTTTCACCTTGAGAAGCATTGTATTTGATTTAACTTTAACTATATCTTATTTTTTAATTTTAACTTTATCTTTAATAATGTTTATGGGTATTATTATTAAGTCAGAGAAATTCCTCTCAGTTTGAATACACTGCATGTCTGAAACTGTGAAACAAGTTGTTTAGGTGGATTGTGTATAAATTCATTAATGTTTTCTATGATTGGTATTAATTAAGGTAGTTTTTTTAAGGCTTTTTAACCTTTTAATTAAATAACAGGTACATTTGATTTAGTCTATGATTTGATATAAATTTGGTTTAAATTAAAATAAATGAACAAACGTTTTTTTAAAGATTTTTCAACTTTCCTTAATTCAGTAGGTTTTGAAAGCTAACTAGCTAAGTTATCCTAAGAAATTCTTTCTAAATTATAAAGACTATAAACAGAATATGGGGAACTAAAATAAAATATTTGAGAGCCGTTTGGGAGCCGGAAGAACCGGCTCCTTGGAGTGAACGAGAACGAAAGACTCGGTTCTCGGAAAAGAGTCGGAACGCCCATCACTACTGTCAGCTGCCTGGACTCTGTCTTCAACTGGTGAATCAACAGGTATTATGTTAATTCTGTTGACGATAAATAACCAGCACAAATACCAACGGTGGTAACTTAAATAGTGCCAACGGGTAACATAAGGTTATTTTTATCAGATGATGATTTAAAGGTTTATTATGTAATAATGTACACTTATACATGGCACATATATACAAATGTACATGTTACACAAAGCGGGGAGCCCGCCGGTGTAGTAGTGAGTCAAGACACGGCGGTGTGTCCCGCGCGTGGCTTGTCTGTTACTGGTGGGTGGTGGCGGTCCTCACCACCCGTCTTCACGATTTACGATTTAAAGGTTTATTGTGTAAAAAAATATACAGTATATACATAATTAAACAATATACATATACATCAAATACACAAAGCGGGCATCAGCCCGCCGGTGGCGTTGCGAGGACTGGTGCTCGCCGTCCTCTGTGCTGTGGCGGACAGCTGTTGTGTCGTGATCAGCGGGGCGGAGATGCCGCCCGGAGCACCCGTAGTGAGGCGTGGTCAGCGGGGCGGAGGTGCACTCCGGAGGGTGGTGGGTGGTGACTTCAGCATGCCTGCTCTCCATCTTGGTGGTGGGAGGCGACTGGGTGGAGGGAACGCTGGCGTGGATCCCTCGGGTTGGGTGGTGGCTGGAGGCCGCTCTCGGAGATGGCGGTGACCGTTTCCTGGCGGAGGAGAGCGTCCAGGTCCTCCAGCCTGGCGGGGGCGTGGTCAGGGCGGTCGAGCAGCTTCGCCAGCAGCTGCATCATCCGCGCCATGATGCAATTCACCACCACTCGAGTCTCCTCGCTGAGGGTTATAGGCACGCCGTGGAGAGGGTCACTCGGGACCATGTCCCTCCTCCTCGCCGTCGTCACGGGGGCACGGGGGCAGTGTGGCTGGCGGGGCGTGGCTCCGCTCTGGTGGGTGGGGGGGTTTGCTGGGGGGGCAGGGATGTCTGTCTCCATGGCTGCTCGGCGCACCTGTGTTTCCCCGCTTCTCACCTGGGTGTGGTCCCTGGGGGCCGGCTCGCTAATCCTCCCTTCCGGCCTTGGCGCCGGCTGGGATGAGGGGTCAGGGTCTGGGGACGGCCGCGCCTGAACCCATGCTGACCTGCCTGGAGGTGGGGCGGGAACAAAGGCTTGCCACTGCTGCTGTTGCTGGGCCCTCGACCGAGGCTGGCCGCGTGGTGGAAACTGGTGCTGTTGCGTGGCCTGCGGCTGATCCCGCTGTGCCTGCTGGTGCTGTTGCTGGTGGGCGGCCTGCTGCCGTGGTTGGTCGCGTGGTGCCTCGGGGCGGCGTTGTTGTCGCCGTCTTGCTAGCGTCTGGGGATGCTGCTGCTGGCGGTTGGGCCGGGGAAGCCTGCGGAGGCGTTCAGGGCACTGGGGGTTCCACGCGTGGTGGCTTTTCCCACAGTTGGGGCACTTGGCTGTGGTAGCCTCGTTTGCCTTGTGGCGGGTGATGCACTCCTCCGTCGGGTGGGGCAAGCTGCACACGCCACACCTGACCGTGTGCGCACATCGAGCCTGGAGGTGGTTGAAGCGCTGACACTTATAGCACCTCACAGGCTCTCCTTGGTAGGGGCGCAGGGAGTACTTACCCCAGCAGCCGAGGTCCAGCTTGGCGGGCGGCGGCCCCACAAAGACAAGCAGCACCTGCCTAGTGGGCAACTTGCCCCTCCAGGAGCGCAGACGCTGGGCGGAGGCCACTTGCGGGTGCGCTTCTACCGCATCGAGGGGGAGGTCCAGCGGGTAGCCCTCGAGCAGCATCTTGCGCCTCCGTTCACTGGGGTCAAGGAGGAGCACCCTACTCCCCTCCTCCGCCATGTGGCGCAGGAGCGCCGCGGAGTCTACATCCTTGGGCGTGAGGATGTACTCACCCTGTAGGTTGGGCCTCACCTCCATCTTCAGGCTTGGGTGCTCATCCTCGAGGGCGGTGATGGCTTGGTAGGCGCTGCCATGGTCCCCCTGGCTGCCCAGCTTGAACTTGGGCCGCGGGGGCTGCTGGTGGCAGGCGTGTCTGCCCCTGGTGACGGTTGTCCATTCCTGGCCCTGGTCACTATCACCATCCTGCTGCTGCTGCTGCCCCTCGTCGCTGGCGATGGACAGATCACAGTCTGCGCCGTCGGTGTCGTCCTCCAGCATGTCAGGCAGGCGGTTACTGGCGGCTGGTGTGGGCGAGTCGTCCTCGTCGTGGCTGCTGTCCTCCATTAGGTCACGCTGGCAGCTGCGGGCCGCCTTCCGTGGTGTCCCGTGTTTCTCGGGGGAAGATGAGGGAGACAGTGCACGTGCCCTTTTCCCCGAACTGTCGCTATGCACGGGGAAGTCTAGTGGCATACTGGTTGCCATGTTAATATAATCCTGGTGGTTCACAGTTAACACTGCACTGCAAGGTCACACATGTGTGGGGGTGCACAGGGCCGCGGCGAGGTCACGCACCTAGGCTAACCTGACCTCACTCGGGAGTGAGAGCGACGTGCGTTCTCTCTCCGTGAAGGTCAGGTCAAGACTGTGTATTTTTATCAGCAAAATTTAGACTCTATATATAATTAAAATATTTGAACAATTAACATTCTACAATGTACAAACATAACGCGCTCACACAGTGCGCGCAAAGTAAATGGTGTGCCCTGATATGCAGCGCAATCATATTAATTAATAATGTTACGAAAGAAAATTATGAATATATAAATACAAAATCATACATAGAATAATGAAAAATATAGTTAAAGTAAAATTATAATAATTATGGCTGCGTTCTCTGCGGCTAGCTAGAGCACAGCCCGTTATAGGGGTAACTGCTACATAGGTACTGAACTAGTTAATTGGCTTCCAGAAAACTTCATTGAACTGGAATGTGGCAAATCTAGCAAGCTTCTTAGTAACTTGCTGTTCGGCTTGTTGAGGCAAAATGGCGCGAACCATTCAGTTGCCAGATTGAAAGCTAGACCAGGAGGTTATCCTGGCAGTGTCAGTCATTTAAAGCCTTTGGACAGATGGTTTGACAAAATGGCGCGAGCCATTCAGTTGTCAGATGGAAGGCTAAACCAGGAAATGTATCCAGGCTGTATTGAGTCCACTAAAGTTTTCATCGTAAGAGGAAGAGGATAGAGATAATCCAACTCCAATCTTCTCTTTATTAACTTTTTTTTTTAAAGGTTTATTGTGTAAAAAATATACAGTATATACATAAATAAACAATATACATATACAAATGTACATTAAATACACAAAGCAGGCGTCAGCCCGCCGGTGGCGTTGCGAGGGCTGGTGCTCGCCGTCCTCTGTGCTGTGGCGGACAGCTGTTTGTGTCGTGGTCAGCGGGCGGAGATGCCGTCCGGGGCACCCACACTGAGGCGTGGTCAGCGGGGCGGAGGTGCACTCCGGAGCACCCGCAGTGAGGCGTGGTCAGCGGGGCGAAGGTGAACTCCGGAGCACCCGCAGCATCACGTCCATGGGCGTGTGGCGGACGAGGAGGGCAGCTCTGGCCTCGCGGCGGGTGAGCAGGCCACCGCTGTCAGGCTGGGCGGGTGTTGGCTGTGCTGGTCTCGGGGAGGCGGTCGCCGGGCAGGACAGGAGGTAGTGCAGGAGAGGGTGGCGGCTGTGCCTCCCACAATGGTCACACTCTTGCCTCTGGAAGCCGTCATACAGCTCCTCCTTGGTACGGTAGCCCAGTCTCACTCGCTGCAGCAGCACGCCGTCTGCCCGCGGCCGCTGCTGGGAGGCGTCCAGCAGCTGGTAGTCGGTGGCGGCGGCGTACCAGGCAGCCTGCTTCTTCCTCCCTTCGAGCTGCCGGTGAACTTGGTGGGCGTGTTGGGTGGCGGCGCGTCTGACCCGCGCCTTCACTTACCTCCGGCTGAGGGGGACGCGTCTGGTCACCTGGGGCTCCTCGGTGGCTCGCCTGGCGGCCGCGTCGGCAGCCTCGTTGCCTCATACGCCCACGTGGCTGAGTATCCATTTGAGCCTCACCCGCCGCCCCTGCGCGGTGAGACTCTGCAGGCTGCTCAGGATGGCGATGACGAGGCCCACGTTGTCGCTGGGATGCGGCTGCTGGAGGACCTGCAGCCCCGCCCTGGAGTCGGTGTGCAGCACCACGATGGCTTCCTGACGGTGCTGGGCGTGCTCCAGGGCCAGCTGAATGGCCACCAACTCCGTCTGCAGCGTGGAGCAGTGGTCGGGAGTCCTGGCGCGCAGCTCCGTGTCGCCGGTGATGGCAGCAGCGCCCCTCCTGCCGCTGCTTGGGTCTACCGAGCCGTCGGTGTAGTACACAGCACACCCTGGCTCGGTGATCCGCGCCATGGCCATGAGAGCGTGTTGCCGTAGCTCCTCGGTGGGGCACTGGAACTTGCTGGCAGGCAGAGGAGTGACGGTGAAGTCTGCTGCGGGGGGCTCCCATGGGGATGGGGCGCAGTAGGTTGGGGCAAGGAGGTCTGGCTGCGGCTCGGGTCCATTATCCGTGCGGGCAAGGCAGCAGGTTGCCAGCGCGGACCGAAGCAGCCACGGGTTGTGGCGGAGGACCTCGGCGCCCTGCGTCATCGCCAGTCGCAGTCTCCTTTGTGCCACGCCCTCCTCGTCACGCTGCAGCACCCTGGTCACGCGGCAGGCCACGATCTGCTCCACTCGGGTGATGAGGGGCACCAGACCGGTCTCGCTCTGCATGGCGCACGCGCTGGACCACCTCGGTGCCCCCAGCATGGTCCTCATGGGGGCGTTTTGCAGCACCTCTAGTCGGTCCTGCTGGCTGGGGGAGAGCGCGATGAGGAGAGGAGTGCTGTTGTCCACCAGGGACCGCACCGCCTGCACATAGTACAGGCGCAGGACAGAGAACGTGGCGCCCGCAGTGAGGCGTGTCATGGCCCGCATAGCGTTCAGCCTGGCCTGCGTCCTTTCCCTCAGGTAGGCGAAGTGGGCCGTAAAGGACAGCTGCTTGTCCACCCACACCCCGAGGTACTGGTAGGAATTGGTCCAGGCCAACCCAACTCCCTGGACGCGGAGCTGCCACGCTGGGTCCGCTGCCTTCACCATCATGGCCCGGGACTTCTCGGCCGGGATCTAGAGCCCCAACTCCTCGCACTTCCTGCCGATGAGGTCGAGCACCTGCTGCGTTTTCCTGAGCTTGTTTCCCCTCCCAGTGACCACGAGGACGAGGTCATCGGCGTAGCTCAGCAGGACGGTGCTCTCGTGGAAGGGCAGGGCCACCAGCTGTTCTATCAGGAGGTTGAAGAGGAAGGGACTGAGGATGCCGCCCTGGGGCGTCCCATTCTCCAGCTCGTGGAGGCTCGACCTCAGACCCTGGAACTTCACCCTGGCGCGGCGGCGAAGCAAGTAGTCTCGGAGCCAGGCCAGTAGTTTTCCTCGCACGCCTTTTTCCACGAGCGCGGTGAGTATGGCGTGAGGGCTGGCCAACTCGAATGCCTTCTCCAGGTCCAGGAAGACGACGATGGTGGGGTGGTGGTTGGCCTGGGCCAGCAGAGTGAGTAAGCTGTCAGCCGTGCCCACACCGCGGGTGTAGCCGAACACGTGTTGGTGCAGGGGCCCCACCCGCCACTGCAGCCGAGCCAGCACCATCTTCTCAGCCGTTTTGGCCGTGCAGCTGAGGAGAGAGATGAGCCTGAGCTTGGTGGGCTCCCTCGGCTTGAGGATGGGCTGAATGTCGGCTTCCTTCCACGCGGATGGCAGGCAGCCCGCCAGCCACGAGGCGTTGAGCGTGGCAACAGCGCGGCGTCCCCTGCTGGCCCAGCGTGGGCCAGCATGGAATACGTCACGCCGTCTGCTCCGGCCGCTGTGTCACGGCCGCGCCTCTTCGCCTGCCCCAGCTATTGTAGGGAGAAAGGCTGATCCGTCACGTCGGCTTCCTCTGTCGCCTCCCTGACTGCCTCGTCACGGAGCGGCCGAAGCTGCTGCTGGAGACGGCGTGTGTGAGGAGGAAGCTGGTCGCCGGAGCTCCGAGCGGTGAAGACGGCCACGAGCCTCTCTGCCTCCTGGTGCGGGTGCGGGTGGGCGGCTGGGCGGGGAGGGACAGCGCCGGTGGCAGTCCTCATACTCCTCCACAGCTGACTGAGAGATGTGTGGTGGCTGTAGGAGGTACACCACTCCAGCCATTTGGTTTCCCTGGCCCTCAGGGACACTTCCCGCGCACGGGCCACCACGTCCTGCATGAGTCTTATGTTGGTGGGGTTGGGGCGCCTCTTGAAGAGCTACCTGTGGACGTTTACTCAGTGGTTGTGTTCCCGCATCTCCTCGCTGTAAAATCACCAGTCCGGCCGGTGCCGGCGGCTTGGGGCGCTTCTGGAGGAGGCTGACGTAGGAGGCGAGGGTGAGAAGCTCGCCCGCCTCGAGCTCATGTCGCTGGCTCCTGTAGATGTTGTAGACTAGGAGCGGGCGACCTCCCACCTGTATCTCCAGCGCCAGTACCTCTACATTGTCCCCGCAGTGCACCGGGGCGGTGACTCTGCGATGAGGGATGGCGCTCCACACTAGCGCCGCACAGCCGCGGGTGCCCTCTGTGGCGTGGAGTCAGTGGAGGGTGTAACCCGCCACCCGCCACTCGAAGGTGGGAGGAGTCAGTGTCTCCTGGAGGAGCACCACGTCGAGGTCCTCCTCGAAGACGGCTTGCAACACCTGGTGCTTCTTGGGCCGCAGTCCCTGGACGTTCCACTGTAGGATCTTGAGCCTTGGGGAGCCCGCAGGCTGGTCCTGGTGGGTGGTGGCTTCAGCATGCCTGCTCTCCATCTTTGTGGTGGGAAGCGGCTGGGTGGAGGAAACGCAGCCGTGTGTCCCTCGGGTTGGGTGGTGGCTGGAGGCCGCTCTTGAAGATGGCGGTGACCGTTTCCTGGCGGAGGAGAGCGTCCAGGTCCTCCAGCCTGGCGGGGGCGTGGTCAGGGCTGTCGAGCAGCTTCGCCAGCAGCTGCATCATCCGCGCCATGATGCAGTTCATCACTCGAGTCTCCTCGCTGAGGGTGATAGGCACGCCGTGGAGAGGGTCACTCGGGGCCATGGCCTTCCTCCTCGCCGTCGTCACGGGGGCACGGGAGCAGTGTGGCTGGCGGGGCCTGGCTCTGCTCTGGTGGGTGGGGGGGTTTGCTGGGGGGGCACGGATATCTGTCTCCGTGGCTGCCCGGCGCACCTGTGTTTTCCCGCTTCTCATCTGGGTGTGGTCCCTATGGGCCGGCTCGCTAATCCTCCCTTCCGGCCGTGGCTCCGGCTCGGATGAGGCGTCGGCTTCCGGGGACGGCCGCGCCTGGACCCACGCTGACCTGACTGGAGGTGGGGCGGGAACAAAGGCTTGCCACCGCTGCTATTGCTGGGCCCTCGACCGAGGCTGGCCGCGTGGTGGAAGCTGGTGCTGTTGCGTAGCCTGCGGCTGGCCTCGCGGTGCCTGGTGGTGCTGTTGCTGCTGGGCGGTCTGCTGCCGGGGCTGGCCGCGTGGTGCTTCGGAGCGGCGTTGTTGTCGCCGTCTTGCTGGCGTCTGGGGATGCTGCTGCTGGCGGTTGGGCCGGGGAAGCCTGTGGAGGCGTTCAGGGCACTGGGGGTTCCACGCGTGTTGGCTTTTTCCACAGTTGGGGCACTTGGCTGTGATCGCCTCGTCTGCCTTGTGGCGGGTGATGCACTTCTCCGTCGGGTGAGGCAAACTGCACACGCCGCACCTGACCGTGTGCGCACATCGAGCCTGGAGGTGATTGAAGCGCTGACACTTGTAGCACCTCACAAGCTCTCCTTGGTAGGGACGCAGGGAGTACTTACCCCAGCAGTCAAGGTCCAGCTTGGCGGGCGGCGACCCCACCAAGACAAGCAGCACCTGCCTAGTGGGCAGCTTATCTCTCTAGGAGCGCAGACGCTGGGCGGAGGCCACTTGCGGATGCGCTTCAATCGCATCGAAGGGGAGGTCCAGCGGGTAGCGCTCGAGCAGCACCTTGCGCCTCCGTTCACTGGGATCGAGGAGGAGCACCCTATTCCCCTCCTCCGCCATGCGGCGCAGGAGCACCGCGGAGTCTACATCCATGGGCATGAGGATGTACTCATCCTGTAGGTTGGGTCTCACCTCTATCTTCAGGCTTGGGTGCTCCTTCTCGAGGGCGGTGATGGCTTGGTAGGCGCTGACATGGTCCCCCTGGCTGCTCAGCTTGAACTTGGGCCGCTGGGGTTGCTGGTGGCGGGCGTGTCTGCCCCTGGTGACGGTTGTCTATTCCTGGCCCTGGTCACCGTCACCATCCTGCTGCTGCTGCTGCTCCTGCTGCCCCTCATCGCTGGCGATGGACAGATCACAGTATGCGCCGCCGGTGTCGTCCTCCAGCATGTCAGGTAGGCGGTTACTGGCGGCTGGTGTAGGCGAGTCGTCCTCGTCGTGGCTGCTGTCCTCCAGTAGGTCACGCTGGCAGCTGCGGGCCGCCTTTCGTGGTGTCCCGTGTTTCTCGGGGGAGGTTGAGGGAGACAGCGCACGTGCCCTCTTCTCCGAACTGTCGCTAAGCACGGGAAAGTCTAATAGCGTACTGGTTGCCATGTTAATGTATAATCACACTGGTGGTTCAAAGTTAACACTGCACTGCATGAAACTGCAAGGTCACACGTGTGTGGGGTGCATAAGGCCGCGGCGAGGTCACGCACCTAGGCTAACCTGACCTGACTCGGGAGCGAGAGCGACGTGCGTCCTCTCTCCACGAAGGTCAGGTCAAGACTGTTCTCTTTATTAACATTGATTGATTTAAAGGTTTATTGTGTAAAAAAATATACAGTATATACATAATTAAACAATATACATATACATCAAATACACAAAACGGGCATCAGCCCACCGGTGGCGTTGCGAGGACTGGTGCTCGCCGTCCTCTGTGCTGTGGCGGACAGCTGTTGTGTCGTGGTCAGCGGGGCAGAGATGCCGCCCGGAGCACCCGCAGTGAAGCGTGGTCAGCGGGGCGGAGGAACACTCCGGAGCACCCGCAGTGAGGCGTGGTCAGCGGGACGGAGGTGCACTCCGGAGGGTGGTGGGCGGTGGGTGGTGGGTGGTCACTTCAGCATGCCTGCTCTCCATCTTGGTGGTGGCAGGCGGCTGGGTGGAGGGAACGCAGGCGTGTGTCCCTCGGGTTGGGTGGTGGCTGGAGGCCGCTCTCGAAGATGGCGGTGACCGTTTCCTGGCGGAGGAGAGCGTCCAGGTCCTTCAGCCTGGCGGGGGCGTGGTCAGGGCGGTCGAGTAGCTTTGCCAGCAGCTGCATCATCCGCGCCATGATGCAATTCACCACCACTTGAGTCTCCTCGCTGAGGGTGATAGGCACGCCGTGGAGAGGATCACTCGGGGCCATGTCCCTCCTCCTCGCCGTTGTCACGGGGGCACGGGAGCAGTGTGGCTGGCGGGGCCTGGCTCCGCTCTGGTGGGTGGGGGGGGGGTTGCTGGGGAGGCACGGATGTCTGTCTCCATGGCTGCCCGGCGCACCTGTGTTTCCCCGCTTCTCACCTGGGTGTGGTCCCTGGGGGCCGGCTCGCTAATCCTCCCTTCCGGCCGTGGCGCCGGCTTGGATCAGGGATCGTAATCCGAGGACGGCCGCGCCTGGATCCACGCTGACCTGACTGGAGGTGGGGCGGGAACAAAGGCTTGCCGCCGCTGCTGTTGCTGGGCCCTCGACTGACGCTGGCTGCGTGGTGGAAGCTGGTGCTGTTGCGTCGCTCCTTGCCTGGTCAACATCTTTCGTCTGTGTCTTTCTACTTCTACCTATCCTTCTTGCTGGAAGTTTGACCACTCAAATCCTTCAAACTGCCTTTCTAAAGCCATTGAATCAGTCTTTATTAAAAAGATAATGAGGCATCTATCAGCTCACAGCCTTCTCTCTGATTGCCAGTATGGTTTCCGTAAAGACCGGTCTACTGGTGATCTTGCTATCCTAGCTGAATCTTGGTCATCCTCTTTTACGGACTTCGGTCTTGGCATATCGAAAGCCTTCGATAGAGTCTGGCATAAATCTTAAACTTCTAAACTATTCTCCTATGGATTATAACTTTCTCTTTGTAGCTTCATCTCCAGTTTCCTTTTTGACCGTTCTATTGCTGCTGTAGTGAATGGTCACTGTTTTTCCCCTAAAACTCTCAACAGTGGTGTTCTTCAGGGTTCTGTCCTATCGTCCACTCTCTTTCTATTATTCATCAATGATCTCCTAAATCTGGCTTGCCCTATTCACTTCTATGCTGATGACACCACCTTGCATATTTCAAAATCTTACAACAGACGCCCAACCTATCAAGAATTAAGTGATTCAAGGCAAGATGACATAGGACGCCTTACTTCTGATCTTTCACTAGTTTCTGATTTGGGCATTGCAAACCTGGTTCTGGACAATACCTCAAAAACTCAATTTCTTTAACTATATACTCGACATAACCTTCCACATACCTATCCCCTCTTCTTCAATGACACTCAACTTCCCTTCTCCTTCACATTAAACACACTCGGTCTATTCTTTACTAAAAATCTGAACTGGCAATTTCATATCTCTACTCTTGCTAAATCAGCTTCCAAGAAGATAGGTGTCTTATGGCGTCTGCATCCATTTTTTCTCTCCCTCCCAACTGCTTGCTCTGAATAGGGGCCTTATCCACCCATGTATGGAGTATGGTTTTCATGTTTTGGGTGGTTAAACTCATACAGCCTTATTAAACAGAGTGCAATTTAAATTTAAAAAAAATTGTATTGAAAGCTATTTGAAGTAAAACGCTATCCTTTATATGAGAGTTAAAAGACATCCAAATGAACAGATTTGCATATGATCGCAACAAATAAGTGCCAGTGGTAATTTTTTCTGTAAAAAAACGACCAAAAAAAAATTCCAAGATCTTACGAATTTCGGAATGAAGGAATAGCAATATGCTGTTTTGTAGCCAATTCCTTCCCAAATGTTACGAAACAATAAATTTGAAAATCATCACAAAACAAGTCGAAATATAAGATGATTTACATAAATATTTTAATTTCGAGAAAAACACACTTTCTTCTTTTTTATTTCCTTAACTTGTGGCACCGGTAGGCTTAATGGAGGCCTAAGATGGTTGACCTTCGCCAATTAGTAGCACAGGTTAGATTTTTGAAGTGACGCCTTGTTTCTTATTGAGAGGCTCATGCTGCCCGAGGAAGCGGACATTTAAATTTTAAAAGCCACAGAGGCGCTCTTACGTCTAGCAACATCTTAGTAAGATGTTGATTTCTTGAAAATCTCTGTGTGAAATTGTTGGTTTAGTAAGATGATCTTACTAAACCTTCATCTTAGCCCAACAATTTCACACAGAGGTTTT
Organism: Cancer borealis; assembly: GCA_036785275.1. Classification (NCBI taxonomy): domain Eukaryota; kingdom Metazoa; phylum Arthropoda; class Malacostraca; order Decapoda; family Cancridae; genus Cancer; species Cancer borealis. Next base: position 74,427 of record JAXIVD010000575.1, on the reverse strand, counting down.
CAAGAAATCAACTTTTTACAAACCTAAAAATGACTTTGCCTCTAAACAAAGCTCATCACGGAAAACAATGATTCACAAGAATGTGGATGAGATAATGGTGAGTAATGCTGTTGCAAGTTTTTTAAACAGACAAAATTTTCTGGAATGGTATTCGAAGTATACCTCGTTGTCCTCATTTCTCTCTGTTACTCCCGTATCTAATCGATCCTTTTCAATATTTTCCAAGTCGGCTCTAAGGTCAATAAAATTTGCTGCTAATTTAAGCTACTCTGAAAGTCAATCATTTGCATTTCAAAATCATCCATGTCTATCCATGAAAACAACTGCAAATTTAGTTCATCCAGTTTTATACTGTCTAGAAACTTAGTGAATTTTGCAATCTCTTCTAATGCTCCCTAGTAATGAATCCGTTAGTACTCAAAATGACGAATCTTGTCCAGCTCTACTCAACAGCAAAAAAACGGGACTGGAATACTAAAACGTATGGGTACTCCCCTCCTACACCTAGGGGTCCCACCCCGCCCAGCGCACCACGCGGTTACCAATTGCCATATAAAAGAAATTGGAGGTTTGTTAGTTAACTTTTTAAGGTGACCTCTGGGTTTAGCGTGCCGGAAAAAAATAATTGGTGTGCCATGTTTGGTACGCGTAATTACTTGTAATTAATTGCATTCTAATTGTATTGTAGGTGTGAATGTGTAATATGAGGGTGTATATCTTTTTTTTTTTTTTAATCATGGTTTTGAGTTTCTATGGGTGAATTGTGACGTGTATGTATATTATCTATTTTCTTTTTAAAAGGATTTAGTTTTATTGATTTTCGATATGTTATAAATTAATATGCATGTGCTTCCTTTAATATTATTGTAAGGTCAAATGTATGTATATGGTTTAATATTATTTCTAATGAGTTCCCACCACACAGAATTTCCCATTGTACAATATGTGCAATTTGATAATAAGGTGTATTTCATTTTATCTTATCTTACTCTATCTCTCTCACACAAAAACACACACGCACACCCACCCACACACCCACACACCCACCCACCCACACACACACACACACACACACACACACACACACACACACACACACACACACACACACACACACACACACACACACACTCACGCACAGTAAGTTTTATTGACCACAAATTCATATACGTAATACATGACTATTGGACTATTAAGAATATTCAAATGCGTGTAACGAAATATTATAACACATCGATTCATTTTTCATAGTCGAGTTAATAACTTTAACGATAAAATACACCAATAAACAAAGATTCAGGAACATAACACGATAAACCTTAAAACATATATATAAAACCATATATCAAACAATGTCTGAAATACAAACACGAATATATACTGAGCAACATTGGACAAAAGGGCTATTTATGTTTAGTTATGAAACATGAAACACAAGAATCACATTAAATGCATCACAAATGTGAAGCATATGAAACAAATAAAAAGAAACACAAAAAATGGCACACACACACGCACGCTGTGCGAACCTAACCTTCTTCCCTACGAAAAGACGGGATGGGAGAGTCTCCCTGAACCCTAAATGGTTTGTCTAGAACACCCTCGGGAAGACTTAATGAGATCAGCAGCTACTATGATGGCAGGTGTGGCCAGGCCATTCAGGTCACTCACCCATGCAGTAATACATTCTGATAGTCACACCTTGCCTACATTCATAAGGCTCTGTCTATAGTATAAAGCTCTCTCTCTCTCTCACTCGGAGTGTTATAAAAATGCAGGACAATGGTCACATGGATATAGAGTCTATAACCATGTGACCAGTGTCCTACATTTTTACAACACTCCAAGTGTGTGAGAGAGAGAGAGAGAGAGAGAGAGAGAGAGAGAGAGAGAGAGAGAGAGAGAGAGAGAGAGAGAGAGAGAGAGAGAGAGAGAGAGAGAGAGAGAGAGAGAGAGAGAGAGAGAGAGAGAGAGAGAGAGAGAGAGAGAGAGAGAGAGAGAGAGAGAGTGTGTGAGTGTGAGTGTGAGTGTGAGTGTGAGTGTGAGTGTGAGTGTGAGTGTGAGTGTGTGTGTGTGTGTGTGTGTGTGTGTGTGTGTGTGTGTGTGTGTGTGTGTGTGTGTGTGTGTGTGTGTGTGTGTGTGTATGTGTATGTGTATGTGTATGTGTGTGTAAGTAAGTAAGTAAGTAAGTAAGTAAATTTTTATTGCTAGGAAAGATGACAATATTTGCAATACAAGTACATACAGTTAACTAGCATACGGTCCGTCGAGCTGAGCTCCCTGACGGACAATTATTTATTATACAATGAGTTAATGGTCATGGACACTGAACTAAGATTTTACTACAAGAATATAAAACTTAGTATAATGCACATGCATAACTACAACTACTGTACATTAATATCTACCATTTCACCATCATTATTGTTGACAATCACACATTTTGTTGAAATAGTAAAAATTTTCTTACTTCTAGCTTGAACCTATAGATATTGGCTGTTGTAAGTAGAATTTTTATATCAAGAGGCATACTATTAAAGATTTTAGGACCAAAACTGATAACACTATTTCTATACAAAATTGTTCTAAATGTTGGATAAACAATGTTGATGTTGTTGTTTCTTGTATTAATATTATTATCGATTAAATTAAATATTGAATTTTTTCCTTGACTTTTAAAAATCAGTAACAATGTAAAATATTTATGTATACAGGGAAATTTTAGAATATTCTTATCAATAAATATTTGATTTGTTGATTCAAACTTTTTCAAGAAAAATATACACCGAAAAATTTTGTTTTGAGCTATAGATAGTTTCTTAGTGAAAGAAGGCCACGTACTTGCCCATAAGGGAACACAGTATATAAGGTGTGGATAACATAAAGTATAGTATATGCTGATCATTGACTCTGTGGTTAGGTTATGGCGAATTTTGTATAGGATACCATTTAATTTAGATATTTTTAAGCAAATTTTATCTATATGAGTTTTCCAGTTTAGATTTTCGTCAATAATAACTCCAAGAAATTTTGCATGACTGACTTGTTTTATAATTACTTCATCTAAAAAGACTGGAGGGATAGAGTTTTTTATAGACCTGTTTTGAAACAAAATTAAATTAGTTTTAGAAATGTTCATTTTTAACTTATTTGCTTGGACCCATATTTTTACTTTTTGTAGTTCTGACATTAAATTTCTATGAAGAGAATGTAGGTTTTTATCACTAATCAAGAGAGTTGTATCATCAGCATACATCAGAAACTTAAATTTTGTGCTAGCATTTATAAAATCATTGATATACATAAGAAAAAATAACGGGCCTAAGACTGATCCTTGTGGTACACCTTTCACTATGGATTGTAGTGGAGAGTAATTTTGGTTACAATACACAGTTTGTTTTCTGTCATGGAGATAACTTCCAAACAACTTTAATGAAACACCTCTTATGCCTAAATATTCTAATTTATGTAGTAAAATTTTATGGTCTAGGGTATCAAAAGCTTTGGATAAATCAATAAATACGCCTGCAACATGTAGTTTATCTTCCAAATTTCTATACACATTATTTACAAATTGTAATACAGCAGACTCAGTGGATCGTTGTGCCCTAAAACCGTGTTGGTGTTCCGTTAATAGATTGTTTTTTTCAAGATAGTTAATAAGACGAGAGGAAATAATTTTTTCAAAGACTTTGCTAAATGCAGGAAGAATGGAAATAGGGCGATAGTTATCAATACAATTTCTGTCACCAGATTTGAATAGAGGAATAACTTTTGCAATTTTTAATTGTTCAGGGAAATCACCAGTTTTTAATGAAAGGTTAATAATATGAGTTAAAGGATATGATATCAAAGAAGAAGAATTTTTTAGTATTTTAGGAGATATATCATCATAACCTGGTGTAAATGATTTAAGCAAGCTCAAATTTCTTTCAACTTCAGTTATGTTGGTGGGAGTTAGATACATGGAAAAACTTGGTGAATTATTAAGGTATTTCAAATATTCATTATTAGCATAATTCCTTCCCGGAATATCTTTTAAGAAATGTTCATTAAATTTTGTTGGGATGTCTGTACAGGGTGGATCAAATTTAATTGTTTGGTTACTTAAACAACTTGTTCTACCCAGAAGTGTGTTTAGAGTGTTCCAATGTTTTTGGGGGTTGCCTTGGTTATCCTTTAATTGATTTTTATAGTAAATATTTTTAGCTGAGCGCAGGATCGAAGTAAGCTTGTTTCTGTACTGTTTGTAGGTTACTCTATAAGTTAATGGCCATTTTTTAGCAAGTCTTTCCAATCTATTTCTCTCTTTTATACTTGTTTTCAGTGCTGGGGTAATATGTGGATTTATTTCACTTTTCTTATCCAGTCGAGTTTTCTTTAAAGGGAAATGTTTTTGGAAAAGTTTATGAAATTCATTATAAAATAGAGTATACGCCTCGTTAGAATTAGTAGAGCTTAAGACCTGATTCCAATCCAAAAGGGCAAGGTCGTCTTTAAAATGTTCCAAGGAGTTAGCTGTAATATTCCTTTTATATATGAACTGTGTTTCTGGTTTAGGGTATTCAAGTGAAAATTGTGAGACTGTGGGAAAATGGTCAGTGATGTCAGTCTGAATAATATAGTTTCCAACGTTTTCTTCAATTTGTGTAGACCAAATATGATCAATGAGGGTGGCTGAGGTGTGGGTGACTCGTGTTGGTTTGGTTATAAATGGGAATAGTGAAAAAGAATACATTAAGTTGATAAATTCAAAAACATTGTTATCGTTAGTTTTCATTAAATCTAAATTAAAATCCCCAAATATATAAACACCTCCGTATTTCTTATCACACATTGAAGAAAGAATACCAGATAAACCTGTTATAAAACTATTGAAGTTACCACTAGGAGGTCTATAAATGCACAAAAATAAAACACTCTTTCCTGTCATAATGGATTCAACACCTATTGATTCAATTGAAGGATCTGAGAGAGTAAATTGGTTCATCACAGTTGATTCATAATCCGTTGAAACGTAAAGAGCGACACCACCACCGTGCGTATTTCTAGAATTTGCATATAAAGAATAACCAGTGAGTTCATACAGAGAGGAGAGGTGAGGCTTAAGTCTAGTTTCAGTGAAACCAAGAACACTGAAATTAATGTGAGAAATATCCAAAATAAAATCCCTAAAACACTGAAGATTTTTTGGCATGGATCTAATGTTCATATTAGATATTGTTAATGAGTTCCTTTTTAGATATGAAATATTATCAAGAAAAATATATTCTGTTTTGGGAACAGCTGTAGATCTATTGCGCAGGTAGAATTCATTTACATCTAAGTCCTTGTTATATTTACAATCATCTATATTAAAAGGATCAAATTCAAAGTCACTATGAATAACTGCGTTGAAAAGTGTAGGAATTGAAAGAAATGAATGAAATGAGTCATCACTTAAGTTAAGAAAAGGTAGTTCATTGTTAAGCAAGTTATTAACTTCCATGTTAACTATTGACAAATATGGCACAACGATAAACTAAAAACACCACCTCAACTACTTTTTCTTTTTTTGAAGTTTCTTTTTTAGTATAGTGGCAGCAGCACCACCCCGTGGACTGAA
>JAXIVD010000575.1:58822-66322 GCA_036785275.1 Cancer borealis | reverse complement strand
CTATTATTACAGTTCCATTATTACACTTTTTACTATAATTATTATTACATTATTATTACTGATGCTACTAGTACTTTTATCACTGCTACTATTACTACTACTACTACTAATAATAATAATACTATTACTATTACGACTACTACTGGGTGCAAATTCATGAACCTAGTAGAGGATCATATATATGTGTTTAGACTTAGACATAGTTAGACTGATTTTTAGGCTATAATATGTAATATACATATTGCTGTATATTATGAAATAAAGATTGATTGATTGATTGATTGATTGACTACTATTACTACTACAACTACTACTACTACTACTATTAAATACTATTATTACAGTTCCATTATTATACTTTTTACTATAATTATTATTACATTACTATTACTGATGCTACTAGTACTTTTATCACTGCTACTACTACTCCTACTACTACTATTATTACGACTACTACTATTACTACTACTACTACTACTACTACTACTACTACTACTACTACTACTATTACTACTACTACTATACTACTACTACTACTACTAATAATAATAATAATAATAATAATAATAATAATAATAATAATAATAATAATAATGTCATTGCTGATTTTGCTGCAAATTTTCAACTTGTTATAAATTACTTAAATTTATTACTGTTATTAGTGTAATTATTTATATAGCCACCATATTTTCTCCATTATTATTATTATTATTACTGACGAAACCATAATATCAAACATTACATTATGTCACACCCGGTGGAACTTAACACGCAGACACTGATGACATAGCACTTGACATCATTAACCACCTACATGGACATACTGATTTTAATATAATGTCTAACTACTTCGATATTGATGCCTACAACAAGATACCCCTCCATGACACAAATTAAATATTGTGCATATTAATTCCAGATCCCTCACCAAAAACATTGATAACATTACAGCCTTCCTTAACACCCTCTCCACTACCTTGGCAATCACTGAAACCTGGCTAAACACCAACAACAAACACTTTCATCAGCTTCCTGGATACCACTCTTATCACCTCATTAGGACTAACAGGGCACATGGTGGAGTCTCCATTTTTATTTCAAATAATTTGCAGTCTGAACAGTTGCAGGATTTAACCTTTATTAATGATAATATTGAAATCAATACAGTTAAAATTACTTTAAATTCTCTTTCTTTTATAGTTTGTGTAATATACCGACCTCACAGCAAACATGAATTAGTAGAAGAATTTACAAACACCCTAAGTGCACTGTTACAAAATAACACTGTAACTAACAAAAAAATAATTCTTATAGGTGATTTGAATATCAATTTGCAGGAGCACACTACTCATATCCCAATCAATAATTTTCTTGCATCTCTCCAAGCAATGAATTTCTTTCCACACATTTCCAGACCAACACGTTTTCCAAACAGTTACAATCTACGTGAACCTTCTCTACTGGATCATATTTTTACTAATTTTTTCTCTAACTTTTCATCTGGAATAATACACTACCCAATATTAGACCATCTGCCAATTTTCCTTAACGTTACTGTTCCCTCCAAATCTAATAAATTACATAAAGTTGAGTTTCGGATAATAAATGAAACAAATAAGGAAAAATTTACACAAAAAATCAGTATGATCGACTGGAATGCTCTCCTTAATAACAACGATGTCAATGACAACTGTAAATTTTTTTTACATCAAATTAAAAAAGCTTTTGACAATTGTTTCCCACTTAAATCCAAATTAATAACTGAAGAGAGATTAAACAATCCTTGGATATCACAATCAGTGCTTAACTCTACAAGGACAAAAAATTTTCTTTACAAAGATTATAAAGTAGGTGCTGTAACAGAGATTCAATATAAACAATACCGCAATATGTTAAATATTACTATAAGACAAGCAAAAAGATCTTACTATATAGCTCAGTTTACCAGTTTTAAAAATAATACCCATAAGATATGGAAAACAATTCGCCAATTTTCTAACCATAACCAAAAGAACAGTGCCTCAAATCACATACTCTGTAACGGCAAAAAAAATGTTGAACCTTTAGAAATTGCACAAGCTTTCAATGAATTTTACACAAATATTGCACCTAACTTGGATCAAAGTTTACCGCCTTCCACCACAAATCCTCTCAGCTTCCCTAAAGGTGACTATCTGCATTCCATGGCAATTCCTATAATCGTACCCCAGGATGTAATTAATGTAATCAACTCTCTAAAAAGCAAAAAATGCAATGTACATGAAATTCCTGTATTTGTGTTAAAATCTAGCAAAAACCAATTTGCAATATCTTTGACTCTACTCTTCAATAATTCTATCAATAACGGTAAATTTCGTCAACTTTTTAAACACGCAACTGTTGTCCCCATTCACAAAAAAAGGAGCTAAAAATGAATTAAGTAACTATAGACCAATATCTTTATTAAATGTTTTTTCCAAGATTTTTGAAAAACTCATGAAAAAATTCCTAATAAACTTTCTACAAAATCATAATATACTAAACCCAAGCCAGTTTGGTTTTCGCCAAGGGCTAAACACGTATAATCCCCTAAGAACTTTCTCTGAAGAAATTTATAGCAGTTTGGACAAAAAACATTCACTATTAAGTATATTTATTGACTTCACCAAAGCTTTTGATACTGTTAGGCACGACATTTTATTACAAAAACTATACTTCTATGGAATTGGAGGCATTATTCATGACTGGTTCCAAGACTATTTATCTCACAGGTCCCAATCAACAAAGTTTCAAAGCACTATATCACCGCCACTATCCATTCAATATGGTGTGCGACAGGGCAGTGTTCTGAGTCCGATCTTTTTTCTTTTATATATAAATTATATAAGTAATATATTTGCAAACTTTAAAACAATTCTTTTCGCAGATGATTCAACCCTATATATCACTGGTGAAGATCCGACTAATATGATACATTTAGCAAACACTGACATGAAATTCCTTCATAAATGGTGTCTGAGTAATAGATTAACAGTAAATTTAAATAAAACCTTTTATATGTTATTCACTAATAAACCACCATCAGTGCTTCCATCTTTATATTTTTCTCAGGACATTATAACAAGAACTGACACACACTACTGAGCATAACGTATGATGATACTATGACCTTTAAACACCACATAGCAAACCAAACCCTTAAATTAACCAGGACAGTATCTCTGTTATATCAAATTAAAGAATTAATGCCCATTGATGTTCTGAAAGTTGTATACAATGCCCATGTCTTACCACATTTATACTACTGTACACCTATCTGGTGCAACAACTATCCCACACACCTCTTACCACTGTTTAGACTTCAAAAGAAAATCATAAGAATAATTACTAACAGCCATTATTTTGCTCACACACAACCTCTATTTAAAGAAACCAAATCATTAAAATTCTTTGATATTAATAAGCTACAGATTAGTACTTACATGTATAAAAAGGTAAAAAATTATACAGATATGCCCTTACAACCACAACATGCATATTTCACCCGTAACAATGAAAAGTTACGTATACCTGCCCATAACTTAACACTTATCCAACATTCACTTTCTTATTCTGGACCTAAAACCTGAAATTCTATCCCTAACAGTATAAAAATCTTGCCTTCTATACACTCCTTTAAAAACAATTTAAAAAACATACACTCCTCATCTACTAAATGTACAAGTATGTCCATGTTATTTCTTTTTATTTAATATTCTTTAATCATTTATTTGCCTTGCTGTCATTATGTGTCCTCACCCTAGTGAATCATTGTGTCATTCTATCACAATTTTTTTTATTTCTTTACTTATTAAGGTCATTATTACTTCATTTCTTCATATTAAGATTATTATTATTATTATTATTATTATTATTATTATTATTATTATTATTATTATCATTATTATTATTATTATTATTATTATTATTATTATTATTATTATTATTATTATTATTATTACTATTATTATTATTATCATTATTATTATTATTATATATATTTTGTCTTATTTTCTTGTTTGTATGTTCAGTCTAGATACATCAGTTGTGCTTGGCATTCATAATAGTATACTTATACATACTATAACAACATCTTATCCAGCACATAGTTTTCACTGCTGCCCAAAAATCTGAAGCTTTAGATGAGCTCCCTACTTTTATATTCATTGAATATAATCAATTTCTTCTTGTTTTGTTTTGTTTTACTAGGGATAATAAAATGTTTCAAATGTTTCAATGTTTCAAATGTATAAAATGAATTATTCAAATTATATTCAGAAAAAATATAACGGGGTTTTTAAATATTTTTCATGATTATTTCAGTAAATTTATTGTATGTGATATAAAATAAATTACTTATATAATATATCTTCAGAAAAGATATAACTGGGGTTTTGTCTACTGGAGGTTTTGTCCGCAGTGTTTTTTGTCCGTGGGGTTTTCGTCTGCTGGTGGTTTTGTCCGCTGGGATTTTTTGTCCACTGGAGGTTTTATCCAGATTCCGGCTGCGGCTACGGTGTAGCACGGGAACCGTGTTCCACTAGATAGAACTGATGGAGCATGCATGGAGAATTATGAATAATTTCTACTGATGTCTCACCCTCGACCTCAAATAAAGTAAATAGTTTTCCTCTATTAGAAAGCAACATGCCTCTGAATCTTAGTTAAATGCATATAATTTCTATTGATCACTTTTAACACCAACGATCATAACTAAATTATACTTGCTACCCTTACAAATGTCCAATAATGCCTTGTGTTTGTACGTATTTCCAGTGTTATCAGATTTCTTTTGTAGAATTATGCTAAACTCAATAAAAAATAATGCTAGATTGAGTAAAATTATGCTACATGAGTGACAAAATAATGCCCAAATTATGCTAAATATAAGGTTCATAACACCAATTTTAATTATATTACAAAATAAAGTATAACTTAGTTATACTTAAACATAGTTACAAAATAAACGTCATTCTCGGTGCCTCAACATTTCGGGGTTTCTTATAACGTTCACTAATTAATATGAAGTATATCGCATGCCTAATAGTATACATATGCAAAATATGAGACGTGCTATTTACAAGAAGCATAAACTGATTAAGCGTATCAGTATTTCCATTATAGCTACCATATTATTTCCTTGTATTGTGATAATTTAGGTTGCAGTGCATAATTGCATACCTTATAAAATGCACGCTGATCAATTTTGTTTCAAGCCAGCCAACTTTTTAGATTCTGCATCAACCAGTAATTCGACATATATAATGAGAGGAAAACTAAAGAGGCCAAAAGAAACATTGGTTTATCTATTAGTCTTTGCTGCGAGTTTTCAGCGTGAGGAGAAAGGAGGAGGAAGAGAAGGAGGAAGGAAGGCTCCCGCCACTCTTTCCTATTTTAATGCGAGGGATCAGTTATCGATCAAAACTCGAAGCGACGCTGACAAATCAACACTGTATGGCCAGGTAAAGGTAAAAGCAGCTCTGACTCCCATATTACATATAATTTTGCCTTCTTTGTTTCTTTACCCTTACTTTCATCGAAGGAAAAGCTCGTTTCACTGTCTATCCTTGCTTTCTTTGACATAGCTACAGAGAGGCTGAAAGTGAAATTTGGACAAAATACATAAACTGGCTTTTATAAGTGCAACTCAGCAGACGAAAAAAAGGATAGCAAAGGACAGATTATGTTTGTTTAAAGTACAGACGTGGCCACCTGGTAAGCATGGCCAGTGTGTCGGACTCCTTGCACGCCGGATTTCGCACAGATAACGTATCTTTGTACCAACATCGTCTCGATTAGTCGTAGCGGCCAGTTACTTGCATTGATGGAAAAAGTACAAGTGTGACTGACGATGCCTTACAAAATTATCTGTTTGTATATTTTTCAATGGAGAATGTTTTACTATTTTATTCCTCTTATATACATTTCCTACTTTTCAGATTTGCTTCAATTGGGTTAAATGTATGCTAAATAACTCAAAATAATGTTAATCTTATGCTAAATAACTCAAAATGTTGCTAAAAATTATGCTAAATATCTCAAAATAATGCCAAAATATGCTAAATTGCTATGAATGCTAAGAATTATGCTAACCACATAATTTACTGAAATTATGTTAAAAGCATTATATTATGCTAAATATGATAACACTACGTGTCTTATACGCGTTCTCTGGACAGACATAACACAAAGTCAGTGACCTTGTACGGCAGTGGACACCCCAGCTTTCACGTATCACCCAGCCCCGATTCGTATAATCTTTCACTTTCATGTACTGAATGTTAAATATAAACCAATATCTTCTAGTTTACACTTTCCAATAATATACTGTTACGAGAACGAGAATGTCTCGAGATGTGAAAGGGAGTTATTTGAACTCAGCAGCTCATGGTTTTGATACTTCAGAGTGTAGAATGTGTAGATCACCAAGGAAATAGAAACTGTCTACAGTGTCTGCAGGATTTTGTTGTTACTGATTCTATTTGAAAACAGTCACGGAGCACACACTCTGATTTCAGTGTTAAGAATTCAACACTAATTATCTTCTATCTTATTTTACGTCATATGTTGACAGAAATGACAAGGCGCTTCAGTAATGCGGCATGGAAACTTGTGAAAGCATTACAGACATTGAATCAACAAAGTACTGAGTTCTTATCTTTTGAGAAAATGTCCAGACTTATTCATGCATTTTGTTTTAATGAAGATATTATTCATGAGTTGCACTCTGCAAAATGCATGTTAGAAAGAAATTATAAGGATATAAGTGACAATGAAAAGCCCAAATGACTTAAATTTAGAGAGAATTTTTGATCCATATGAAGAGGCATTTTCTGAGTTCTACAAACTGGCCAAAATTTCTGCAGTATTATCTTGGCACTGTAAGTCCCCAGTCCCCACCAAACTCCCCAGTTGTATGGGCTTGTTCCTCATTTAGTATTCCCTTCCCCATAGTCAGCTGTGGCCTCCCAAGATGTCCCTCAATGATAAATACCTAGCTACGCCACTGCATGTTCCCGCATTGATTCACTAAATAAGAGATACACATGATTATTCGTTAGTTTCATGGCATATTCTATAAGAAGGAAGACCTATCTAAACGGAAACAAAGCATTAAAATCTTTAGCATTCCAGACAACTGTACGTCTAGTGATTAGCTCGTGCACTGGCATTCGTCACGGGGTAATGCGATATGAAAGTGATAAAATCAGTAATATGTTTTTCAGTAACTATTTGGTACGGTCGTCTGACCAAAACGGATAAAAATAAACTGAAGAATATTATTAAATCATCTACTAAACTTGGTGTCTAATGTACGTTGCTGGATGAATTGTACAATAAATATGTTGTAAAACAGATAAAAAGGATATTTGATGCAAACCACCCGTTCCGTTACAATTATGTCTTCCTAAGGTCAGGTAGAAGATTAGCTGTACCTGCAGTCAGAAGAGACATATTCATGGACTCGTTTGTATCGAAGAG
>JAXIVD010000575.1:0-57500 GCA_036785275.1 Cancer borealis | reverse complement strand
CGGTCTTGGCTGGACTTAAGGAAATTAGACCTTTCGTCAGAAATGAACAACACAACAATGGTGACGTACATTGAGAAATTAGTGCCTGACACACTTAAGCGGGAGTGGGTTATGGCGGCACAAGAAATAAGGGCCACTGACAATTTGTTTGAAGACGCATTGTTTGTCTACTGGTGAAACATTTCGACAACATTAGCTCGATGGAGGAAGTGAAACGACGACGAGCATCCGCGAAAGCAAAATTTACGAGGCAAGCGACAACGTTTGAAGTGTTTTGAGGTTTGTGGTTGGGTAGCCATTTTGAATTGGTGGTGGCATTAGGCTCGCAAGGGGCTTTTGTTGGTTGCACAAGATGGTCAACACAGTCAAGGTCCACTTCACACTTCTCGCATATAGTGTGAAGGCGGATAGCTAGTGGACGGTATCGACCAGTGTGGAGATGGTGGTGTTGTTTAATTAGATCAGCTGCCATGAGACCGAGTGGAGTCTTCCGGGCCGTTGACAGGCCGTATGCCAGTAGTAGGCCGTCACGTCGCACATTCAGTGGTGGTATGTTTGCCTCAACCTCCAAACGCCCCACGCGTGTACACCGTAGGGCCCAAAGACACATTCGCAGACATACATTCTGAAAAACATCCAGCCTCCTCAGTGTTGTGTCTGACGCAGATCCATACGCCGGTGAACCATAGACTAAGTGAGAACGAATTAAGGACTTGTACACCATTAATAAAGATTTTCTGTCTGCTGCCCATAAAATACTTGAAAGGTATTTAAGGACATTGACTTTTTTATGGCAACGAACTAATAAATTATTTATGTGTGTTTTCCAATTGAGTTTGCTATCAAAATACAGACCCAAGAACTTAACTGAATTTTTAAATGGTTTCGGCTGAACTGGAAGAGAAATATGCAAAGCAGGAATTTTACGTTTCGTGAAAACTACACCGATACACTATGGAACAGAAAACTAAAATCCCCACAGATAGGCCCACTATAGGACGGAGTCAAGAGCAATTTGAATCCGTCCAGCAGAGAACTGCACATTTGGCGACGAATGCCATAACGCACAGTCGTCAGCGTAGAGCGAGTATTTAAGAGTTCTTGGGACAGGAGTTTATGACGGAATATCATTAATCATAACACAAAATAAAGTAGGACTAAGAACACTACCCTGTGGCACCCCATTTTCCTAGACATAAATGTCCGAGAATACGTTACCGGGAAGCTTGACAGAGAAAGTTCTGTCCTGTAAGAAATTATAAACAAAAATAGGCAAGTTACCTCTTAAACCGTGAGCATGGAGTTTCATGAGGATACCGTGTCGCCATGTCATGTCGAAGGCTTTGTGAATGTCCAAGAACACTCCTATCATGAATTCATTTTTGGCGAAAGCCTTTGAAATACAATGCTCCAGGTGCATTAAGTGATCCATCGTGCCTCGGTATTTACGAAAACCCGATTGTTGACCACTTAACACACCTTTTGCTTCTAGAACAAAAAGCAGCCTTTTGTTAATCATGCGTTCCATGACCATACAGAGACAGCTCGTGAGCGCAATAGGGCGAAACGCACTGGGGTCCGTAAGGTGACCAGTCTTTTTGGGTATTGGAATAACATGAGCAAAGTGCCAAGATTGGGGGAAGGTATGAGTGGTCCAGATTCTATTGTAAAGGGAGAGTAATTTAATAAGTGATCTAGGGTCGAGATGTTGGCGCATAGTGTAAGATATTTCATCTGGACCAGGACTGGAGCCTTTACAGGATTTCAGGGCAAGGAGGAGTTCATCCGGCGTAAACTCTGAGGTGTAATCAGTGTTTACGCCTCCTTTGGCAATGTTTGGGAATGTTTGTTCTGCTGCCTCCTTCCGGGGAAGGAAGGCAGGGTGAAACGAGGCGGAGCTACTCGCCTGTTCAAATTGCCGGGCTAAGGTGTTGGCAATAGCTGGGAAGGTGTCTGTAACATCCCCGTTGATGATGAATGTGGTTATTGGAGTGGTTGTTTTTTTCCCGCTAAGGACATGGACTCTATTCCACACCTGTCGTAGCGGGGTTGTACGGTTTACAGATGATGCAAACTCTCTGAAAGAGTCCCTCTTAGCTTGAAGGATGACTTTCCTTGCCTGAGCCCTTGCCTTTTTATAGGCCATGAAATTAGCTTGACTGGGATGCTGGCTGAAATACCTGTATCACCTGTTACGCTCACGAAGTGCTTGTCGGCAATCCGTTGTCTCCCATGGAACTCCATGCTTTGTGTGAATTTTAGAAGTTTTCGGAATACATGCCTCAGCGGCGTGTAAAATGGATTGTGTTGCGTTGCTAACCATTGTGTCAGTGTCCTCGCCAGATATATCGACATCGGCGATCACACGGAAGGTTGCCCAATCTGCTCTCTTAAAATTAAATTTAGGTGGAGGAGGGGTAGAGGCAACGTCGCGTGCGTAAGAAATGCAGATTGGTAGGTGGTCACTTCCGTGTGCGTCGTCGCTGACCTCCCAAGAGAAGCCAGAGAACATATTTGGCGAGGCAAATGACAAGTCAATGGCAGTCACGTTACCTGTCCGATCGTCTACACGAGTCGCACAACCATTGTTCAGAAGACAGAGGTTTGTCTGTAGGAGAATGTTAACAATCTGCTCCCCACGTACATTTGACACCTCACTGCCCCATTGCTGATTATGAGCGTTAAAGTCGCCCAAAACCAGCTTGTTGCCTGGAAGCTGGTGAAATAACGACCTTAAGTAATCATCAGCAATAGGCGTATTGGGAGGCAAGTAGAGAGAACAGATAGCCAGATACGTGCCATTGAATTTCACTCTGCACGCAACTGCCTCCAGAGTGGTATCCAACGTCACTTCTGTGTGTGATAGTTTTATGTATGTATACGGCCACGCCGTGACCGTCGTGTCTTCTGTACGCATGGTAGTGTTTTAGTACTGAAGGATCAGGATGATCCTTCAGCATCGTCTCTTGTAGGCAAATAACGGACGGACTATGTAAGTTCACTAAAAGTGACAAATATGGAAGTTTATTCCGAATACTTCTACAGTTCCATTGTAAAACGTTGAACGTAATGGTTTAAGAGTTATGGGAGCGGCCGTGTTTCTTGGGTTTTTTTGCGCTCGGAGGCGCTAGCCGGGGACCTCTCTCGGCTCTTGCAAGAGGAGATCTGCATGGGTTTATCAATAGTTAACTCCCCGGAGCTGGTCGAGAGGGAGCGAGCGTGAGAGCCCCTCCTCGAAGGTGCGGAAGCTGCGAGGACATGAGAGGAGGAATTGCGTTCTAATGTTGTGAAATTACATTTATTATTATTCTTGGCGTTCTTTTCTTTATTTGGTGGAGTGGTAGTGACAGCAGAGGCATATTTGGTTTTAGTGGAGGAGGAGGTAGAGATGGAGATGGAGGTGGAGGTGGAGGTGGAGGAAGAGGAGGGGGAGGAAGAAGAGGCAGGTGTGGTTGTTTTTCTGATATTAGGTGTTGGAGGAGCAGATGAGGTATTCTTAGTGAGGGAAACAGCTGGGGCAGGTGCAGCCGGCAGAGGCTCAGTCTGAATCGAAACAGACTTCATCACTAGACACATATGTACGCTTACCGCGTATGGAACGCCTGGAGAAGGCGCGGCGTGCGCCTTCTTCACTCATTTCCTCGCGTCAAAGTACGAGATGCCTTCGACTGCCTTAACGGTACAGACCTCTTTCTTCAGCTTCCAAGCAGGACAATCCCGCGAGAAAGTAGAGTGAGCTTCTGAACAGTTACGACACTTATCTACCAATGACAAACACTGTTCCGACGAATGACCTTCGCAAGCACACTTACCACAGAAAGAATGAACAGAACGACAAGTATTTCCATGATGACCATAGAGTTGGCATTTGAAGCACCGAAGAGGGTTTGGAATATAGGGACAAACGGGAACCCGCTCGTATCCTACATCCACTCTGCCGGGCAACTTGGCAACAGCAAAAGTTAAAGTGACTGAAGCAGTGTTCCTTCTCGCGCCGTCAACGAATTTGGTAATCTTTCGAGCCCAAATGACGCTCTGGTCATACATGTTATCAACGATTTCGTCTTCTGTCATATCCACAAAGTCGCGATGGGAGGCAACCTCCCGACAAGAGATCATGGATACTGGGATCGAAGCTTCAATTTCAATATCATGCATGCGTCGTAGCTTCATTAGAGAAGTGATCTGTTTAGCGTTAAATGTTTCTATTGACAGATCTCCGCTTGCAAGTTTTTAGACATTGGCAACAGTACCAATGTTTACATCAATAACATTTTTAATTATAAAGGAATTTACAATGGATAAGCGGGTCTGGGTCTTAGATTTAAGAGTCACATATGTTGCTTGGTCATAGGAGATGGAGCGTGTGGTTGTCGGGGATGGTCGATCAGGACCCTCCCTCCCCTTGTTGGGGGGAGGGGGGAAGGCGGCCTCAGCCATGGGGTATATCCACCTCCTACAGGAGAGGATAAGGACACAAGCCAGAGAACGCCAGGGAGGAGTCAGATTGTCTTGCCAAACCACTCTAGGGGGGCCGATCGGTGTTAATCCACCCCAAAAGCACGCTCACTGCATGAGGCGGACACTCCGTAGATGAGAGAGGAAGGACAATCTGACAACATGACAACAGACACTTACTGTTGTCACTAAGGTGAGGACAATGAGGTAACGAAACTCAGTACATGGGTAGAGGGACACCTATATTTATTTAGCTAACCTAGACCTGAGGGGCCGTCAAAATATGATAAACACCCGAAGGTGAAAGACACAAGCTGCAGGACGACAAGCACACAGTACCATGTCTGGGCTCAGTCTGTGTCTCGTGAACTCCCTTTTTTTTCTGCCATCAGCACTGGCATAGGCTATTAGGCCATATAAATTGAAATTTTTACTTGTTTTATTTAAATTTTTATTTTATTTTATTTTTATTTTTATTTTATTTATTTTTTTTTTTTTTTATTCTTTATTTTTTTATTTATTCATTTATTTAATTATTTATTTTTGTTTACTTTAAAATATTTATTTATTTGTTTTTCATTATTTTTATATTTTAATACATAGAAATTAATACATAAATTCATACAGTTTCAGTCACGCATCATGCACGCACATTCATACTTGGAACCTGAACTCTAAGGCAAAAACTAAAGTCATTAGTCAGGGGAGGTGAGGGACAAAAATAGTACATACATACAATGGGGGAGGATATATACGAATACGTATTTATAATAAACATGGGGAATAGTAATTGACATTCACGCTAGACACATAATACTCAGAATCATTCATATCTGTATTATGATTAGCATCATAATAGTAGTTGTATTTGTGTATGATATTCAAACTGTACAATTATTATAATGTTGGCAATTTTGAATGTTGAAGGTGGAGACGTGCACCCCTGTGATTGGTTAAATTGATGCACAAGTATGGGTTGTGTTATAGTGAAGTATTTGATATTAGGATGTGTTATAGAGTGATTGTAGATTGTAATAAGGTGGAAATTGGAATAAATATTAAATTAATAAATTGTGTACCCATGATGTAGAATTTATCAAGGAGTATAGAGAAAATCACATTTGGTATCCGTTGGGCAACACGGATATATGCTGCGCACTAGGATAGACTTGTGGCAGGAGAGAGCTGTATACAGTCAAACAACACACAGCAGCCATTTTGATGTGAAGGAGAGAGAGTCATGAGCCCAATATTTGTAAGTACATAGTCAACTTGGAGGTTTATTATGTATAAATGTTCACCGTTGCTTGTATATATTTGTGAGAGCTGTATCAAGTGTGTGTTATTGATATAGAAACCTGTGATGGGAATTTTGATAAGGAAAATGGTATTGAATAAGTATAAAATTTGCAGTATGAGAGATAGAGGGAATACTGTACGAAATCGGCTGCAGAGTTTGCCATGGCTGGGAATGGGCGGTCACATTGTAAGTTACTTGATCATTTATTTTTATATACCAGTGATATATTAAATATGAGATCATTTGAAATTAATGATGTATGTGTACTGTACAAATTTTCTTTAATGATGTACTTGTGTGTGGCATTTGAATGACTGTTCATAGGGAATGAAAAGGTTATTTATTTTGGTGTTGCATTTCAGGCTGAATCAATTAATAAAGATACAGCAAGGCAGCCCCAGCCCCTTCATTATCCTGCAATACAATATCTAAACATATTTTATAACAAGAAAAAGTGCAGTATATACAAAGTTGTACAATAATAAAAAGCATTGGAATATACAAGTAAGTCATAACTCTTTGATTAAGTTGGTCTCGGCCAGGAAAATCATCATGTTATCGACCACATCCGGATACTGGTCACCCAGAAGGATGGTCTGCGTCATCGGAAGGCGGCGGGCCTCACAGAAGGCTGCGAGGGATCGTCGCGCCTCCCGATAACGCTCACAGTGAAGCAGGATGTGGTCGATAGAGAGGGTAGTGTAACGAGAACATTACTGTGTGTGTGTGTGTGTGTGTGTGTGTGTGTGTGTGTGTGTGTGTGTGTGTGTGTGTGTGTGTGTGTGTGTGTGTGTGTGTGTGTGTGTCTGTGTCTGTGTGTGTGTGTGTGTGTGTGCGTGTGTGTGTTATAACGAAACATTAACGTTTGTGTGCAAAGATGGTCTTACCCAGTGTACGGGTGTCTCTGCACTTATCATAGTGTAGCAGCGACACTCCCACATACTACATTCAACACATACCAACACACCCAGCAGTTGAGCCTATAATTGCCTCCCAGGGGACCGCGGCCGAGATCCAGATTAACTCCTTGACCTCGCCTCACCTGTGACCGCTAGGCCAATATAAGCAGCCACAGACACACACACTACCGAATCTCAGTCAGGCAGTCCACAACGAGCCTACCACTAGCTCACACCACAGCTCACGGTGGGAGAGCCAAGCCTCGTGGCTCCCCTCACACATCACTCACCATCTCTCTCCAATGTACAGCAACCTGTATATCAACCAACCAACTCTGCATCAATAAACAACAAAAACCAAAGGCAGGTGTTGTTCTAACCCTTATGTAGCCTCCACATCCTCCGCTACAATAGTTAGGTAGTTATGACGTCAACAGCTGGAGGGGAGAGGTCTAGCAGCTGGAGGTGACGAGGAATGGCCGCGGAGAGAGGGAGAGAGAACACAGCGAACCTTCGAGTTGCCTGGACGCGCGCTCGCCCTGACGTGCCTGCCCACCCCGGAGGAGCCGTGATGATTCCACCCCTTGGCGTTGGGCAACACACACTCACGCCGTCGAGTCTAAGTGTGGCAGCGGTGGAGCAGCGGGAAAAAGCCAAGAGCGAGCTGGAGGTCTGGACTGCGGTGTCCGTGTGAGACGCGGCGGACGGGCGTGCAGTGGCGACTGGCGAAACATACTGGGCTACAATAAAGCTCACTGGAGCAAGTGACGTTTCATTGTGCCACAAGCTATCTAGGCTCCATGAGTGAAAGTGCACTTGATCTGAAACTGATCCCAGAATACGATGGCTCCGGTAAGCAGTCAGTGGTGGAGTGGCTCGAAAAGCTCGAGCTTGTGTGTAAGCTTCGAGATGTCACGGATACTGCAAGTGTTATTCCGCTCCGCCTCACGGGAGATGCCTTTGCCGTGTACCTGCAAATGGCTCAGGTAGACAGAAAGGATGACAAGAAAGTGAAGGAAGCACTGGTGACTGCTTTTGCTGTGAATCCATATGTCGCTTATGAACAGTTCATCGCTAGAAAGCTGCACACTGGTGAGTCACCGGACGTCTTTCTGGTCGAGTTGCGACGATTGGCGTCCTTATTCGGAGGACTAAGTGATAAAGGTTTGGCCTGTGCATTTGTGTCTGAGCTCCCAGAAAGAGTTCGTCAGCTTTTGAGAGCAGGATCCAGAATGGAGACGCTGGATTTGGATCAAATTCTCGCTCGGGCCAGGGCAGTGATAAA
The DNA here is from genome assembly GCA_036785275.1 of Cancer borealis. Taxonomy (NCBI): domain Eukaryota; kingdom Metazoa; phylum Arthropoda; class Malacostraca; order Decapoda; family Cancridae; genus Cancer; species Cancer borealis. The sequence goes on along the minus strand of JAXIVD010000575.1, from coordinate 49,558 downwards.
GGACGAGTGTTCCACTGGTGCAGCAGGAGTGAGTCTCTACGCCGGAGGATCCAGTGCTGAGCCTCGAGTAGTCGCCTCTACGCTTGCAATGTGTGCAATGGCATGAACAACTTTGCAAGGGATTGTTTAGCCCGCCCGCAAGACTACCCGGTCGGTAGGGGAGGGAAAAATAACCAACGACGCCTTATGCGAAGCAATGTGCGCTGTTACCGTTGCGGCCGTCTCGGCCACATAGCTGCGATGTGCCCGGGAAACGAGCGCGGAGGGAAGGCGTCAGCGCCAGCCTCCTCTCTTGGCGAACAGTGAGCGAGGCACTACCGTCCGCTGTGGTGTGGGTAGATGGGACACGACGCGACGTGCTGGTGGATACAGGGTGTTCGAAGTCGGTTGCCCATGTCTCCTGCTGCAAGATCTGGAGGAAAGAGGACGTCAGGATACTTACCATGAGTGGTGAGGAGCACCGGTGTGAAGGTACTGGTGTGGTGCGCCTTCAACTTAGCAGCGGAGCCACTGCCGATGTCCACGTGTATGTTGTGGCTTCGAAACCGTTTGGCTTCCCGTTCATACTAGGAATGAACGGTATTCTGGCTCTCGGTAATGCGACCGTCAACGGACAACAGGAAGTGAGTTTCGGAGTGGAGAGCACCCCTGTGTGTGCAGCTACCAGCAGCGTAACCTCCAAGGAGTCCTTGGTGACCACCATCGACGAAAAGGACTTAAGTGTCTCACACGACCCCGTGTCGAATACGTGGGTGGCTTCATGGAAGTGGACAGAGGACGCCAAGCCGGCCGTCCTACAGAATTAAGTAAGGGAATACCACGTGGCCGGTGAAGTCATGACTCATGACGAGGGAGAGTTGGATAAGTGGGTTAAAGATGGCTGGCTAGTTCCTTACGATGAGGACAAGTACGGCCCAGCCAAGTGTCTCGTTTCTCTAATGGCTGTAGTCCAGCAGAACAAGAGCAAGGTCCGACCCGTCATGGACTTCAGGGAGTTGAACACCTATGTCAACACGTTCACGGCTGACTCGGATGTGTGCGCTGACAAGCTGCGAGAATGGCGGAGGCAGGGTGTCAGCGTAACCATGATCGACCTGAAAAAAGCTTATCTCCAGATACACATCCACGAGTCACTCTGGTTGTACCAAACGGTAGAGTTGAAAGGACGTAGGTACTGCCTCACTCGCTTAGGATTCGGCTTAAACATCGCTCCGTTAGTCATGAAGGCTGTGCTTAACAACGTGTTGTCTCGAGATCCAGATGTGAAGCGGGGCACCTCGGCCTATATTGATGACATCCTCGTGAACGAGGACATAGTTTCGAGCAGACGTGTTGTGGAACTCCTCTGCAGCTACGGACTCTCAAGCACCCTGAAAGGGTGACCCTGAAAGGGTCAGCGACGGCGCGCGGGTGCTGGGCCTGAGAGTCTGGGGGGAGCAAGAGAAGTTACTATGGGCGCGTGATAACGAGTTACCCAAAGTGCCCGGTGAGCTCACAAGACGGTCCGTGTTTTCCTACTGTGGGAAACTAGTGAGCCACTACCCGATATGCGGCTGGCTGAGGGTGGCATCGGCGTACATTAAGAGGAGAGCTGACCACGTCACGTAGAGTTGGGACGAGGTCATTAACGATGACGAGCTGCGAGTGTGCCTGCAGGAAGGAGACTGTGGACGAGGTGAGAAGAAGCGACCCTGTACGTGGAAGGTGGGACGTGAAGGGGGACGAGGCGAGGGTGTGGGTGGATGCAAGCTCACTGGCTCTAGTTGTTGCTATCGAGGTCAGCGGATATGTGATAGAGGACGCCAGCTGGCTACGCAACGATGACTCGAGTCACATCAATATGGCTGAGCTTAACGCGGTCTCAAAAGGACTCAACCTCGCCTTGGCCTGGCAAATGAAGAAAGTAGAACTACTGACAGACTCATCCACAATGCATCGTTGGCTTTCCGACGGTCTAACAGGAAAAGCCAGCTAGTGAAATGCTGATTCGGAGGAGAATTGGCGTCGTGATGTCCCTAGTAGAGGAATGCGATCTGCAGCTGACAGTTACCCTGGTGCCGTCGGAAAACAACAGAGCTGACACATTAACGCGCGTGCCGCAGCGATGGTTGAAGATGCATCAAACGCGACCAACACTACCAACGCTTGTGTGCGGGGTGGCAGCTGAGCAGAGTATTGAAGAGCTGGTGAGGGAAGTGCATCACTCCTCCGGCCATCCTGGCGTGAGAAGAACTTTATACTTTGTGAATCGGCGTGAGCCACAAGTTACGAGGCGCCAGGTGCACGACGTTGTCGTAAACTGTCAAGTGTGCAGGTCCATTGACCCAGCACCCGTCAAATGGAGGAAGGGACATCTAGGAGTGGACGGCGTGTGGCAGCGAGCTGGAATAGACATAATCCATTTTGAAGGGCGACACTACCTCACCCTGGTAGATTGTGAACCGTCACGCTTTGCGGTGTGGCGCCCACTGAGACTTCAGACCCCCTCGTGTGTCACTGAACAGCTGGAGGCAGTGTTCTGTGAACGTGGGGCACCAGAAGAGCTTTTAATGGACAACGACAGTGCTTTCCGGAGCAATCTGTTTGCCAACTTTGCTTCGAGATGGGATTTGCGTCTACGCTTCCGAGGAGCGCACGTCCCATCTGGAAATGGAATTGTGGAAAGATGTCACCGTACGGTCAAGGTGATTGCAGCAAGGAAGGGATACACTGTGGCAGAAGCTGTCTACCTGTACAACTTAATGCCACGAGATGACCGCTCCCCATCCACCGCTCCAGCCAACATGCTATACAAGTACACCATCAGAGTCCGCGGGGAGGGCTTCAGTGAGGAGGCAGCAACGGAAATGAATAGCCCGTACTGTATTGGCAACGAAGTCTGGGTGAGGCCACCTGGCATTAGATGTGATGGGCAGTACCAAAAAGGAGTTGTAACCAGAGTGGTATCAGAGCAGCTCGTCGAAGTAAACGGCGTCCCCCGCCATGTCAAGAATCTTAGGCCTCGCATCGTTTCTACATGCTCCCAAGATGAAAGTAACTCCGCCGAGGACGACTACGAGGAACTGCTTGTCACGTTTTCGAGAGAAGAACAGGGGCAAGAACGGGAGCCTGACGCTGCTTGCGGCGACGCTGATGGACCGGAGCTGAGGCGCTCGGAAAGGATCCGGAGACAGATGACATGCTCCTTGTGTGATTAGGATATCAGGGTGGAGTGTAACGAGCACATTAGTGTGTGTGTGTGTGTGTGTGTGTGTGTGTGTGTGTGTGTGTGTGTGTGTGTGTGTGTGTGTGTGTGTGTGTGTGTGTGTGTGTGTGTGTGTGTGTGTGTGTGTGTGTGTGGTGTATGTGTGTGTGTGTGTGTGTGTGTCTGTGTGTGTGTGTTATAACGAGACATTAACGTTTGTGTGCAAGGATGGTCTTACCCAGTCTACGGGTGCCTCTGCTTTTATCATAGTTAGGTAGTTATGACGTCAACAGCTGGAGGGGGAAGGTCTACCAGCTGGAGGTGACGAGAAATGGCCGCGGAGAGAGGGAGAGAGAACACAGCGAACCTTCGAGTTGCCTGGACGCTCGCTCGCCCTGACGTGCCTGCCCACCCCGGAGGAGCCGTGACGAGTCCACCCCTTGGCGTTGGGCAACACACACTCACGCCATCGAGTCTAAGTGTGGCAGCAGTGGAGCAGCGGGAAAAGCCAAGAGCGAGCTGGAGGTATGGAGCTGCAGTGTCCGTGTGAGACGCGGCGGACGGGCGTGTAGTGGCGACTGGCGAAGCATACTGGGCGACCAAAATTCAATCTCTTGTTAAGCTACAATAAAGCTCACTGGAGCAAGTGACGTTTCATTGTGCCACAGGTAGTATGGCAGGTGATGCATTGGGGTGGAAAGGCATGGGCGATGTAGGGGAACATGTGGGTGGCTAGGGTGCAGCCCATCCTGAGGCGTGCGAGGACCACCTCCTGATGCCTTGTGGGGTGGTTGGAGGAAGCCCACTCGCCTAGGATGGGTTTTACAGTGGGAAGATGGAGGTTGTCCCAGTGACTTTGCCTTGGATTTCATTGGCATCCGTGCGCCCTGACTCTATTGCCTGAAGGGCTGACAATTACGTTATGATTTACGTGAAAATGACAATTACGTTATGATTTGAATTTAGTACATAGTATATGGCCTTATCAATCGCAAAAAGTTCTGAGGAATACACCGATGTATGGGAAGGTAGTCGGAACCTGAGGGCACATTCACGCGACCAAACACTAGTACCCACACATTCACTCGACTTGGAGCCAACAGTGTAAAGGTGGAGGGAGGGAGGGGTGAACTCCCTTCACCAATACCGCCTTTTATACCCAACTTTGAATCCATGATCCAATCAACCAAACCCAAAATAAAGCCGAAACCAAAAACATTTGAATCTCCCCGAGACACACACAAAACATTTGAATCTCCCCAAGACACACACAAAACATTTGAATCTCCCCAAGGCACACTTCACAACAGCCCGAACGAGAAGCTAAGACAACAACCACAATTTAATCTGACAATTGTTAATATACGCATTTTAACAATACAGTATGGATTGATTTAAATAAATGTGTTCAATATTTATTTACACAAACATTATTTTGAGCTGATATTTACTACCTGAAAATTATTATTTATTTAGTTGCTTTTTCCCATTAAAGTAAATGGTAAGTTTTCATCATTACTTTTATTTTCCTGACAAATGCTAAATCTGGACAAAGGTAAGTAATGTATTATAAGAGAAACAAAGATATAAAATAGAAATCAAAATAAACCTAAAGGAGATCTTGATTTACTATACAAGAAGAAAAAAAATTCAATAGTAATACTAATACATGCAATCATGTACAATAATACTAATAATAATGATAATAATAATAATGTTAGTGGATAGCGTGAAAAAAGTGGATACAAAACTGGAGAAAATATTTTTAGTGAGTGAGGCATTGCGGACTCAACTCGTGACGTCATCAATTCCAGGCGCAAGCTTTCACATAGAGACGGCTTTGGTACAACCCGTCTTCACCACGCCTTTTCACCCCAGCGAAAGAAGAGGATAGTGAGAAGTTAAGAAGAAAAGATAGATGAAAAGAGGACAAATAAAGCTAGAAAAAGAAAGGGGCCAAGCGAAAATTGGTTGGACCAGAAACTGAAGTCTGAAGCTTCGTAGCATCAGACCAGAGAAATATAATAGAAAAACGTAGAAATTCATCAAAAATTTTCTTTAGATATATAAATAAAAAAGTTTTTAAAAAAACGGAAAGAGTAAATAATCTGAAGGTACAAAGATTAATTACAACAGGCTGAGGTGATGAATAAGTGCTTTCAGACTGTATTTACAAGAGAAAGGGAATTTAGAATGAACAATATAATAGCAACAAATCATTTCATGGAAAACCTATAATTAAACGTAATAAAAGTAAAAGGCTGGTGGAAAGTCAAGATGTAAGGTAAACGCCAGGTCCAGATGGAGTGTCAAATTGGATAATGAAAGAATGCAGTAACCAGCTATCAAGAAAGTTACATAGTATAATTGAGATTTCCTTAAAGCAGAGCAGAGTACCGCTAACTTGGTTAAGAGCAAATATTATACCAATTCACAAAGGAAACAAAGAAATACCATTTAATGACAGATCAGTATCATTAATAACCGTAGTGGCAAAATTTTGTCAAAAAATTGTGAAGGACAGATGGTTAAAGTCTTAGGAAGAGACAAATACACTCTAAGAGGGTCAGTTTGGATTTAGAAGAGGAAGATCTTGTATAACGAACTTACGAAGTTTTTACTCAAGTTATTGATGTAACATCTACATGAACCTTAAGAAGGCTTTTGACAAGATACGTAACAAGAGACTTTTGAACAACAGAAAGATGGAAACAGTAATAAGAGATCAGAAGTCAGAATGTTTCAGTATGATAAGTAAATTTTCTCAAGGCCTCAGTGATGTTCTTGGTCTATGTAAATGATATGACAGAGGGAGTGAATAGTTATATGAGTCTATTTGCAGATGATGACAAAAGGATCCAGTCACCACGAAAAATACGCAAGACATTGCGTCACAATGCCACTGATGAAAACGCCTTATATTTGGATACGGTGTTGCGTGCTCGGAGGTCTGTTTAAGAACATATGAACATAAGAATTGAGGAGACTGCAAGAGGCCAGTTGATGATCTACACGAGGCTGCAGTTCCTTGTCCCCCACCCTTGGAATAATCCAATATTTAGCCATCCCACCTGTCATCCCTATCCATACTCTCATCCAACCGTCTTTTTAAGCTACCTATTGACTCAGCACTTACTACGAGTCTCCCCAGCCTATTCCAATCGTGCTGTTAGTGAACCAATATCTACCTAGGTCTGTCCTGAATCTAAATTTTTCTAGCTTGTACTCATTTCCACGTGTCCTATCCTGACTACTAATTTATAAAACCTGATCAATGTTTCCCTTATTAATTCCTTTACTTATTTGTAAAATTCAATCATATCCCTTCTTGCCCTTGTTCTCTCTAGGGAGTGGAGATTCAGGCGTTTTAATCTATCTTTGTAGGGTAAATCTCTTAGCCCCTGAATCATCTTAGTCATTCTTCTCTGAACTGCCTCCAAGAAGCCTATATCCTTCCTATAATAAGGGAACTAAAATTCAGCTGCATAATCTAAGTGGGGTCTAATTAGCGCTAAATATAACCTCAGAATAACCTCAGAACTCCTATTTGACACACACCTACCGATAAATCCCAGTATCTTGTTGGCCCTATTTCTAGCTATAATACACTGTTCCTTGGGGCTCAAGTCACTGCTTACTTGAGCTCCCAAGGCCCTCACACTATATGACCTTCCTAAGGTAGTGTCATTTAATGTGTAGTCTACTGGCGTATTACCTTTACCTACGCTCATAATGCTACACTTGTTAACATTAAACTGCATCTGCCATTTCTCTGACCACTCCTATAGCCTATTCAAGTCATCTTGCAGCATCCTAGCATCATCTATATTCTTTACCGGTCTTCCTATCTTTGTATCATCGGTAAATTTACTGATATCACTGTCTCTAAGTCATTTATGTAGATTATGAATAACACACACAAAAAATATTCGACGATGCAAACCACCCGTTCCGTGACAATTATATTTTCCTAAGATCAGGTAAAAGATTAGCTGTACCTGCAGGCAGAAGAGACAGATTCATGGATTCGTTTGTACCAAAGAGCATAAAGTCTTATAATTACTTACATTCACGGTGAATTGCAACTCACTTAAATACTAAAGCCGCATTTTTGTCGTCCACGGCTTCGAAGATTGTCTTCGGTAAACCCAAGTCAATCTCAAGTCAATCCCGCCTGGCGCGTTTTTGTCGTCCACTTTCGGCTTGGAGGATACGAAGACAGTTCCAAGCCGAGAAGACTCGGCTTCAAAGACTGCTCCAGAGGTGTCTTCGGAGACGGATTTCAGCTTGCAAACCGGATTCCCTTGAAAAACACCGACAAAAAGGAAATATGGCGGCCCAGAGGGAGTAAATAGTTACTTATTTGAGTAAAATATACTGAATCCCACTTTAATTGTGGGAAATGACGCCACCTTAGTAGAAAAATAGTGCATCGAATACACAAAAGTGATAATACTGTGTGGTAAGGCGGTAGAGTACAGCCTTAATCAGGGTAAAGCATAGCTTTAATCAGGGTAAAGCATAGCTTTATCCTGATTAATGCCAGTAATGTCATGAAATGAGTATGTGGCGTACTATCTATAATAGCACAGCTTACAGGTACGGCAGCCGTACCTAAGTACTCGCTTATAGATACGGCACGTACAGTACCTATCTTTGGGGTAATAAAATATGAATAACTCATATAACCGAACCAAACCGTACCTAACCAAACCTAACATAACCTAATTTAATCTAACCATAACCTAACAAATGCTGTATCCTTATAGTGCTGGCTTATAGATACGACACGAGCCTAACTTTGGGATAATAAAATATAAAAATCTTATATAACCGAACCAAACTGTACCTAACCAAACATAACCTAACATAACATTACCTAACCCATAGATTACACCATACTTCACTGGACACTCGCGACAATCTCTGACAGACGATATTACATGTAGGCCCTATAGATTCCGCTGCTATGAGTGATGACAGATAATACTTCATATATCAGCTCATATTTTAGTTAGGACATTGTATTTCATGTCTTTATAATCAGTAATGATTGCTGAACCATGGCTGAACCAAAAAAATTATTTTACAACTTTTGCAAATAGGAAATTTACATAAAGATTACAAGTTTGAGTGAAAAATCGTGTGGGAGTTTTGTATAAAGCATATTGTTTATAGCAAAAATTTCTGGCAAATTCGCAATAATTTCTGAAATAAAACATCACATATTGTGAAATCACCATTCCTGAATATGATTTAATTGTGATCAAAAGTCATATTATCGTTATATCGGCTTGGGAATTAATTTTTCACAGCAATTCGTGGCTTGATCTTGATCTTGATGTCACAGGAGGTCTGAGTTGAGAAACTATCGTTTATTCAGTATATATGCAACAAAAAAAATATTGCACTTCTTTTTTCAATGACGTTTTATGAGTATGAGAAAAATAGGATAGACGACAATACAAGAAAATACCCAAATATAAATTTTAATTTGATGCAAATATAGCATTTACTTCTCGCATGACTAAATCAGAGCGAAAGAGGTCACAAGAAGAAGAAGAAGAGGCAGATCAAAACAATCCTTTAAGGCGTGGTCACACTATAGCTATTGATATCGATTGATTTGGGGTTATGGCTGGATTGGCCAGCCATTTAAGTGCTCATAAACATATTCTTCACATCACTCTGAGGTGTTTGCTTTTTATTTGAGGTTTCTATGATGATTTTAAGTATTTTATTCAAATAAAACAAATAAAAAATCGCCTCAAGACACATTTGCGAAAGACCCGATTTCGAGTGCACAGTCACGTATGGTGTATTCTATGGTATTGTCTATCAATATAGACTACATGGGCTATGCATGTAAGTGTTTTCAGATTGAAATTCCAATATTCCTGGAAATTATTGCAAATTTGGTGTTTTTATTGGTGTCAGGATTTAATAATTGTCGCCCACCGATGACGTATGTTGACTAATTTGTTTTTGTTGCTCATAAACATATTCTTCACATCACTCTGAGGTGTTTGCTTTTTGTTTGAGGTTTCTATGATGATTTTAAGTATTTTATTCAAATAAAACAAACAAAAAATCGCCTCAGGACATATTTGCGAAAGATCCGATTTCGAGTGCACAGTCACGTATGGTGTATTCTATGGTATTGCATATTAATATAGACTACATGGACTATGCATGTAAGTGTTTTCAGATTGAAATTCCAATATTCCTGGAAATTATTGCAAATTTTGTGTTTTTCTTGGTTTCTTAGGATTTAATAATTGTCGCCCACTGATGACGTACGTTGACTATTTTGTTTTTGTTGCTCATAAACATATTCTTTACATCACTCTGAAGTGTCTGCTCTTTATTTGAGGTTCTTATCTTATTTCTAAGTATTTTATTTGATTTTTCTAAAATTCTGCCGTAGGGCCTGTTTGCAAAAGGTCAGATTTCGAGTGTCCAGTCAAGTATGGTGTAGTCTATGCCTAACCTAATTTAAACATACCCTAACGAATGTTGTATCTTCATAGTGCTCGCTTATAGATGTGGCATGTTCCTAAGTTTTGGGTAAAAAGCTTACATAACCGAGTCTAACTGAACTAAACCGTATCTAACATAACATAATCAACCTAACATGAAAGATGCTTTACCAGGTAAATAATAAGGCACAGGCCGTACTAATAGCGGATGAATATAATGGATAACAACGTATCTCCAAGCACTTCGATCTATAATTTGTCAGTTTCCAGGTGTTCAAGATACGAGTTTAGTACATTGAATCAACAGTGTTTAATAATGAATATGTAGATGTTAGAAGTTATCATAGAGCAAGGGCAATTAAAAAACATTTAGATGAACACAAGCCATTTTCTTTCGTAGCCACACGCCATTCTGGTGAAGATGTAAAAAATTAACAAATAAAATATCTTTGTTAGCATAACTTTCCCAGAGCTGCAGTTCAATAAGCCTAACCAAAACTAACCTAACCAAACCAAACTAAACCTAACGTAACCGAACCAAACAAGACCTAACTTAACCTAACCAAACCTAATGTAACCTAAAATAAATCATATTTTTTATCTGTAATTCAGCGGCATAACTGTTTGATATGATCTTAACAAGTTTCTGAGGTTGAATTTGCAGTGCATACTAAAGGTAAGGAGATATCGAATAGGTCATCTTACGAATCTTTACCGGTAATAGGTAGACTTCACATTAAATGACACTACCTTAGGAAGGTCATATAGTGAGAGGGACTTTTGGGAGTTCAAGTAAGCAGTGACGCGCCCCAGGGAAAAGTGTATTATATTTAGACATAGATAAATAGAAAGATACTGGGATTATTTGGTAGGTGTGTGACAAATAGAAGTTCTGAGGTCATTCTGAGGTTGTATTTAACATTAGTAAGACCCCACTTAGATTATGCAGCTTAGTTTTGGATATATACTTTGTTGGATTATTTTCGGCGCGGACATTAATTTCGGCAACCATAACAAAAAGGAAATGTCTGCCCTCATTCTAGCTGTGTGGGAGCACCTACTTCCTAAGGTACCAGACCTACAGAGGTGCACTTTCCATCTGGGGGAATGGGAAGTTACCTGTCGCAGGGCCGAGAGGGACTGCGGCGATTACCAGTATGCTAGGGTGGGACCGCTGGCAGCCGAGGCAGACCTTGTTCAGGTCTGGGACCACTTCAGGACCCTCGATGGTGGCGAGGTAGTGGAACTCGCCTGGATCCCGGCCCACCATCCGCCGAGGACCACCACCGGGAAGTGGTTAATACTAAAGGTGAGGGGCACACTTCCCACTAGAGTGTCCATCTCCCAAATGGTGTTCTGGCCCATACCTTACCTCCTCCCTCTGCTCCGCTGTCCTGGATGCCAAAAGATCGGGCATTCCATTAACACCTGTAGGTCGTCAGTGCGGTGTTCCCGATGTAGTGGCCCCCACCCTTACAAGCAGAACAACACCACCACCTGCACTAGACCTTACCACTGCTTCCAGTGTGGGGGAACACATGGTCCCCGGTCTGCATACTGCCCCTACAACCGCCACGCCCAGCAAGTATATGCAGACATGATGCGTGATAAGAAGCCACTCTACGCCATCAACAAACAGCTGAGGGATATCACCACGCGGAAACCACAGACACCCCGCGAACCACAACACACTCCTCCTGCATCTCCTCCACAAGGATCACAACTGATCCCACCTGCACAGCTCCATCTCTCCTTAACCAACCGGCAGTTAGGCCAGTACGGCCAGGTGAGTCATATGCTTCCGTCACCACTGACAACAAGTTTTCCCTACTCCAGGACCCTCCGGACGAAGACGCCATCCTCCTGGCAGACAGTGATGTCACCCCTGTGCCTTGCAGTCCAACCCATCCCCTGCGGTACCGTCACATGCCTCGCCATAGACAGCTAGAGTGTCAGGCACCCCCACCAATTCCGTCAACCTCGGTTCCTGAGGAAGAACCCACTCAGTTCCATGTGGAGGCTGAAGTTCACCAGCCGTTTGTCCCACCGACTCGTCAAGGCCAGAGGACAGAGCGGTCCTCCAGTCAAGCCACCCCTCCACATCCGTAACCCACCATGCCCACAAGACATCCTGCCCACCCTCCTGCCCTACCTACCCATTGCCTGGTCCTACCTCCTCCCCCCAAACTGAAGTAGTTCTTTCCCGAGTTTTCTCCCTTCTATGAGCACTTCGATGCCTGACATCCTCGCCACACTCTGGCCTACTCTCTCTATGCTTTTTACTTCTCTTTTCCCTTAATGGCCCTTACCTTCCTCCTCTGGAACGCCAGGTCACTCCCCAGGAAGACTGCAGAGCTCCATACATACCTACGAGACACGCTCCCCTCGGTGGTCGGGTTATGCGAGACTTGGTTGTCACCTCAAGTATCGCTCAGGTTCCCTGGCTATACCATATACAGGAAGAACCGTCATCAGGGACGTGGTGCGGGTGTCATCCTGGCTCTCCGTGATGAGCTGCACCACTCCATGCTCCCCCTTCCTCAGTGGCCTGCCGGACACCTGGAGGTTGTTGCTGCCAGGGTCGGTCTACGACGGGACTGGCTAACCGTGGCACTATTTTATAACCCGGGTGGGGCTGCCATTTACCAGGAATATAACCACTACTTCTCCTCTCTTCCCCCTCCTGTATCGTCATGGGGGACTTTAATGCCCACCACCAGTGCTGGGAGCCAGACCTGTCTCCTGACCACCACACCTCGGGCACTACTCTATTCAAAATAGTGATGGACTCTCCACACCTGTCCTTGCTGAACCCACCAGATCTTGCCACCAGGTTTCATCCCCTGGTGCTTCCTCTGTCCTGGACCTCTTCATTGGAGACCCAGTATTTTGCGGTTCCACCTTCTCCACCGGGCCATACATGGGAAGTGACCACCTCCCTGTACTAGCGTCTATCCCTCATGCCCCTTCTCCGTCTCACCCTGGTTGCCTACCTCGATGGAAATTGCTGCCGTCTGGGTGGCCCCAATACAGGGAGACCCTTCAAACCTCTCCCGATGTTTCTACCCTTCAGTTAGGGGAAGCTGCGACCTCACTTCAACACACCCTGGAGGTAGCTGGTGCGACTGCTTTCCATCAAGTCACCCGTTCCACGTCCCACCGTCCAGGTAAACCTTGGTGGAGTGACGAGTGCACCCAAGTCGTTCAGGTCCGCAGGAGGGCTTGGTCCAGGTGGAGGAGAACACCAACAATAGAGGCTGGCAGGGAATACCGTCGCCTTGATGCAGTCTGTGCGACAACCATCCTCAAGGCTCAGAGGAGTGCATGGGGCTCCAACTGCTCCTCCCTGTCCTTCTCTTCCTCCACCAAGAGAACCTGGGACTTCCTGCACTCCATGGAGGGGAAGAAGACACGACAACCTCTAACCCTGACGAATGGAGCCCATGCCCCACTAGATGACCCTCAAAAAGCGAAACTCCTGGCACACCACTACCATCAGAAAATTGGCATCCCTCCGACCCTTCGCCCTCCACCAGACCTCCACCACGTCATCTCCACATCCACTGCTTCTCCAGGTCCTCCAGAACTGGAACGCCCTTTCACCCCAAAGGAATAAGAAGAGGCCTTTACCACTCTCAACACCGGCAAAGCCTCGGGACTCGACAACATCCCTTATGAGTTTCTGACCCACCTCACCCCTCCCCTACTGGACAGCCTCCTGCATATTTACAACACCAGCTGGACAACGGGGACCTACCCTACTTGTTGGAAAGCCTCGGTTCTCATCCCCATTCACAAGCCAGGCAAGGATCCAACGCTGCCATCAGCTTACAGACCCATCGCACTCCTTTCCTGCATCGGGAAGCTGATGGAGCGTCTGGTGATCACAAGGCTTTCATGGTGGCTCGAGGAGAAACACCGGCTTGGGGAGGAGCAATGCGGTTTTCGACCCCGCAGAAGTACCCTGGATGTCCTGAGTCAAATGGATTTCCACATCAGCGATACCTACCACCAGCGTCAGGTCATGCTCTCCCTATTCATCGACCTAGAAGGGGCCTTTGACTCGGCATCACACGAGGGGATTTTTTACAAGTTGGCCACCATGGGTATTTCCGGTACCACCCTCGCCTGGGTCCAGAATTACCTCTCTAACCGTTCATATCATGTGGAGTGGGCGCCTCCTTGTCACCATCGCATCCCATCCGTAGGGGCGTTCCACAAGGCTCCATCATCAGCCCTCTTCTATTTAATGTCCTCCTATCTGACATCCGCGTCCCCCACCACTCACACCCTCAAATCTACGCCGATGATATCACCATCATCACCCGAGCACCGACACTGGCCATGGCCTAGACTCGTCAGCAAGAAGCTGCAACTGTTTTTGAGAATTGGGTGACCACTTGGGGTCTTACGGTTAGTTCCCCCAAAAGTACACTCATGTGCTTCATCCTCAAGACCCTCCCATCCTCGCCTACCATGACACTGTGCGGACAGGTTGTTCCTTACTCCAGGACGCACACCTTCCTGGGTCTGCGGTTGGATGGTCCTCGCCTCTCCTGAGCCAGACACGTGGACTATCTACGCACAGCCTGTAATAAACGCCTGGACGTCATGAAGAGGATTGCCGGAGTCCGCTGGGGTGCCAACCGTGACCTCCTCCTCCGATACTACCTTGCAACCATCAGGCCCAAGATCATATACGGCAGCAGTATCTATGGTTCTGCGGCACACTCTGTCCTCGCTAAACTGGATCCCATCCAGACTGTTGCCCTATGGATCTCAATGGGGGCCATGAGATCCTCTCCTGTGGTCTCCCTGCATGTTGAGTGTGGCATCCCACCCCTGTCCACCCACAGAAGAGCAGTTTACTATTACCACATCCTAAGCCTGCCCCAGTCTCACCCTCTCGCTGCCCTTCATTCCAATTCTGGTGTGGACCAGCATGCACCTGTCTGGTTCCCAGGTGCACGGCAGCCCCTGTTGGTCAGAGCTCTACAAGCCTTTAACACCCTAGGCTTACCATCTCCACCCCCACAACCCATCAGCCCACACTCCCCCTTCCCACCCTGGCTGGACCTCTCCCCCATGTTCACCCTCTACCTTCCTGGTCTGCCCAGCCGGCACTCCAGAACCATTTTGGCCCAGACTCTCTTCCACCAGATGGACAAGACTTTATTCCAGCACCACACCAGACTTTACACAGATAGCTCCCATTCTCCGTCTCCTCCTTCCACCGCTGCAGCCGTATACGATCCCGTTCTCTCCATCTATAGGACGTGGAGGCTTCCATCTCAAACCGACGTCCTGACGGCGGAGCTCTATGCCCTCCACCAGGCCATAGAACACCTCCACACCAGTCACCCCAAGGGCAAGGCAGTGCTTTACACGGACTCCCTCTCTTCATTCCACCTCCTCCTTTCCCGCCACCCATCATCATCCACCCTCGTACACACCATCCAGAGGGTCCTCATCCACCTTACCACCGAGGGCTGGGAGATTACCTTTCAGTGGATTCCCTCGCATATGGGTATCCGAGGTAACGAGGTCGCCGACGCCGCCGCCAAGATGGTCTTATCGGAGGTAAACATTACCCCCCTCCCCCTGCCACTCTCCACCGCCAAACGCCTTCTGCCACGGGTTTTTCACTCCACCTGAGACTCCAAACTCAGTAATGCCCTCCGCATCACCTCAATGGGTCAATATCGCAGTGATTCTTCCCCACAGCCGTGGATGAGACAGCGGTCCCGCGTCTTAGACGTAGCACTCACCCGCCTCCGCCTGGGCCACATCAGACTCAACGCGCACCTACACCGCCTCCGCCTGTCGCCTGATCCTAACTGCCCCTGGTGCAGGTCTGTCCCGGACACCATTGACCACCTCCTGCTGCAGTGACCGCGCTTCCACTCCCAACGCGTTTTACTGCTCTCACAGCTCATCGCACTAAGAATTCCCACCTTTGACCTGCCCACCCTACTTGCTGCGGCGGGTGTCCACCCCACACAACAACACACTGTTCTCCGCCTAACCTGCGCCTTCCTGAAGAAGACGGGCCAACTGTCCCGCCTGTGAGTGTCTCATAGGACATCGCCAGGGCTCATAGGGCCCCTCAAGGGGAATCCTCGCAGCCCTAAACAACAACAACAACAACAACAACAAAAAGGAAATTAATATGTCGCCAAATAATTTCAAATAAAATTTAATTTAATAAAATTTTTAGGAAAGTTTGCAAGTCAGATAATAATATTTCGGCACCAAGTCAAGAATAAGTGTTTTTGTGGTGGCCACAGATTGGGCCCAAGACGGCTCCAAGACGTTCTTTGAAACCTAATCCCGCGCGTGGACGACAAAAACGCGGCTTAAGATATTTGTATTTTAATTGCATTTGTAAGTGTGAATGTGTATGGTGAGAGTGTATATTTAAAAAAAATGATCGTGCTGAATTTCTAAAGGTGAATTAAGACGCGTATGTATATTATCTGTTTTCTTTTTAAAATGACTTTATTTTATTTTATTTTATTTTATTTTATTTATTTCATTTTATTTATTATCAATATGTGTTATGAGTTGGTATGTATGTTTTTACTAACCTAATCTAATCTAACCTAATTTAAGTGCTCATATATGGTAACTGGCCCGGTTATATACACATATATATATATATATATATATATATATATATATATATATATATATATATATATATATATATGTATATATATATATATATATATATATATATATATATATATATATATATATATATATATATATATATATATATATATATATATATACACTTTAATACTATTTCTAATGAGCTCCCACCATAAAGATTTTCTCATTGTACTATGTGTGCAATTTGACAATAAAGTGTATCTTATCTTATCTTATCTTATCTTACTGATCCCTGTGGAACCTTACTAGTGACATTACCCCATTCTGATTTCTTGCTATTGATCTGTACCCTTTGTTCCCTACTAGTAAGCCAGTCTCTAATCCACTCTAGTATCTTCCCACCTATGCCATAATCCTTGACTTTACTTAACAGGCTTAACTGAAGTCGAAATAAGCTATATCATACTCGTCCCCCTTATCTATCGTATCAAATACTTTCCTACAGAAGGATAATAAATTTGTCAGGCAGGACTTCCCTGTATCATTAGTATGATAAATGTATTGTTTGAACTGAACTGTATCATTTTATTTTTTATGCGCTCGTCGTACCTCTTTTGTTCAATACGCTGACGTGGCGGATCGGGGCCGTAATTGCAGTCATGGATAGAGTTTCGTTCAGTTCTGATGCGCTCTTCACTTAGTCTGGACTCCTTTACTTAGTGTTATGTGTTGATCCATGTGGTGTGGAATGTGGAACTAGGCGAAACGGTTGGTAGCACTGAGGCGGCTTTATTTTGTTTCTCAACTGAATTTGACAGGAAATTAGGTCTACCTGTCAGTATAAAAAGTCTACCCTGATCTGCTCACTGCTAGTACCCCAAATTTGCCCAAATCCAAAATGGCCGCCATCGCCGGTACCGAATGCTAAAAAAATAGTATATCTTCCAAATTAATAGGACTATAAATGCAAACAATCCTATGTTTTAGGGGCCAAGGAATTCATTTAGTATGGTATTATTTGTCTGCAGGTTACCACTTTGCAGATAATTGCAATCATACTCTAAATTTTGTGCAAAAAATTTGTCATTATTCTACTTTATTCTGTCTTATTTGTAATCTACAACATGTCTTCATTGTTGTTATTTGAAATGTTATTTGAATGTTTCTATATTGTAAATGGCTTTCGTTTCATTTTTACAGGTTGCATGTGCATGGAATAACAGTATGTTTGTGGTGGGGGGTAGATGAACTGACTAGAGACTGAACAGAGATGGTGTGTGTCATCTGTAGTGAAGTGATTGACCTAGATAAGCCCAATGAATATGTCAAAGTGAAAGAAAAAGGGAGTGCTGGCATTAACAAAGCGAGCAAAGAGAGAAATTTAAATACAGAGAGATCCAAAGACAGTTCTTCCCAAGATTATGTACACCAATATTGAAGTGTTCCAGCGAGACATACTTAATGACAACCTAGATGTGATGTGGACAGTAGCCTTCTACCTTCTAAAACCACAACCTATGTGGTCAGGATACATGCAAATGCTGCATCGCAACATCCCACATCCTGGAAAAAGCTCTGACATATTCTTGCTCATGATTGACCTCACGCCATCTGACCATACCTGTGTGTACTCCACTTTGGAGTATGTTGTAGACCATGTTACTCCGTGGCAGTTGCATTTTGCTAGCTTCAGCAAAGATGCTGGAGCAAGCATTCCTCGCAAATCCCAGGAACAAGCAGAAGTTTCTGTACTTCATTAGCAGTGAGCTGGAACAAGCTGAAATTGAACTCCACCACAATGGTGGTGATGCTGACTACGACATTGTGTCAACAGCATGTACCATGGCCAAGAGAAGATCAGTGGCAGTTGTTGAGGACGACACCGACCTGCTGGTCCTGCTGCTGCACCATCTCAGTCCTAGACATCATGTCATCTTCCTACAGATAGCCAGCAAGATCATCAACATGCTACATGGTATCACTTCCTCTTCCGGCCAGCTTCGGCTAGAGGGAGGGGTGGGTGGGGAGGAGCCTTCCACTTTGCTGTCCTTTTGTCTCTATCACGTAGATATTATAGTAGTAGTAGTGTAGCTAAACAGACAGCCTCGTTAGGTCCAGTAGGACTGTTGCTGTCTGTTCTTCCTTTGTACTCCTTTGTACATCCGGATCCTTCAAGATCATCTAGACCCTAAACTTACTGCATCGTTGCTCTTCCGTCACAGGGTATGATACAACGTCGAGGCCATACTTCATAGGAAAGGTCATGGCAATGAGCAAATGCCATCAACTCAAAGACCACGCCAGCTTATTCATGAAGCCAAATCAAAACCACGATGTTGTCATTTTGGACGACATTTAAGAATTCCTCCGAGCTCCCGTCTCCTGTCATACTATCCCAGTCTATTCTCCTATAATTAAAGTCCCCCATAATGTACACTTTATCATAACTAGATGCCCTTGCAAGCTCCTGTATCAGGGATGCACTAGCTTCTTTGTCTAAATCTGGAGGCCTATATATAATCCCTACAACAATCTTTTTCCCTCCTATAATAATGTCAATCCACAATTATTCCATAATCCTATCTGTTTTTTATTGTGGTATTGACATAGCTATTTAATGTGTTTCTAACGTACAGTGCCACACCTCCCCTTCTCCTATCTTCCCTATTCTTGTGAAAAAAGTGTACCCATCAATTCCTACTTCAGATAAGAAATGTTTGCCTGCAATATCTAACCAAGTTTCTGTAATACCTATAATATCTCACTCTTCTACACATACGATACCTCTAAGTGTGTCTATCTTATTTCTAACACTTCTTCTGTGTGTATAAAAGACACTAAGTTCATGTACCTTCCTCTCTTTATCCCGTCTTTTGTCACTATTACCCTTACCTCTATTAATATCTAGTTTCCCTGACTGAACTGCCTAACTGCCCTCTCAAGACACTCACTAAGCTCCTGCACCCCTTTTCTACTGAAGTGTACACCATCACTGGTATACAGCTCCTGTCTCCCATAGAACGTGCTCCACTCATCCATACAACCTACCCCATCTTCCTCAACCTCTCCTTCATGCCAAGGGCATGTGAGAGCCACAAGCCTCTCACTCCCTGTCTAGGGAGCACACCTGACACTATACACCTCCTACCACTCTCCTTTACCTCCCTCAGAAACTCCCTATGCCTATCCACTAGCTCCTCTGACCTTACCCTGCCTACATCGTTCACTTCCACGTGAACCACTATTAAAGCTCCACTACCCTCCTGTATCTCTCTACCGCGTCCCGTACTCCGGCCCCAGGAAGACAGCTCGTCATCCTTCTCTCCCTGTTGGCCTCACAAAAAGTCCCATCTAAATACCTAATCCTAGAGTCACTCAGAACTAACACTTCCTGCGATCCTTCTAACCTTTCCCTGTCCTTCCTCTCCTTCCCACATTCCTTCCTCTTCCTCCCATTTAACTTCCTCTTGACTACCTTCGCCTTGGGGGTTCTGTCCCCATGTCCTGCACCTATCTATTTTTTATATTATTCCTCTGCCTGTGTAGCAAACAAGCCAAACATGTTGCTACATTCTAGGCTACCTCACACAGGAGAGAAAATTCCATTTCACACAAGGGAAGGCTCACCCTCCTTTTCCCTCCCCTACTCACAACCCTCCACTTGTCCCCCTCCTGTCCCCGAGACTCTGACCTGACGCCAACTTCCGCCCTAAACTCCTGCATCTGCTGCCTTGTCTCTACCAACAAAACTCTAACTTCCTGAACCTCCTCTTCTAAAGCTACATATGAGAGCCTGACCTACTCAGAGGAGGACGTGCTGCTACGCACTCGCGCTAACAAGGGTTGTATATATCCATAACAGATATTTTATAATGTTTTTGTGTGTCAACACAAGGGTTAACAGGCTATATTTTTACCATAACAAGTATTTTATTGTGTTTTGTGTGCATTTTGGGGAAAAATTATTTAGATGGCTGAGTGTGTAATACTTAATATAGGCGAGGGGGTTACAGGTATGGAGGGTGGAATGGTGAGGTGTGGTTTTTGTGGAATGGAGAGAAAATAGATGGTAAGTGAATGTAAGTTGTGTGAAGTGTTAGCTAGAAATGTAGCTTTAGAGGAAGAGGTTAAGGAGATGAAAGTTTTGTTTGCACAGATGAGGCAACAGATGCTAGAGTAGAAGCAAGCGTCAGGTCAGAGACAGGGAGGGATAGTTGGAGGGTTGTGGATAGGGGAGGGAAAGGGAGGGTGAGCCTTCCCTTGTGTGAGGTGAAATTTCCTCCCCTGTGTGATGTAGAGTGTAGCAACAAGTTTGGCTTGTTAACTACACAGGAGGAGGAAGAGGTCGTGATAGAAGTAGGAGCAGGAAAAGGAGACAGAACACCCAAGGCAAAGATAGTGAGGAGGATGTTAGATCAGAAAGAGAGGAAGGAAGGTGAGGAAGGACAAGGAAAGATTAGAAGGATCGCAGGAAGTGTTATTTCTGGGTGACTCCAGGATTAGATATTTAGATGAGACCTTCTGTGAGGCTGACAGGATGAGGAGGATGACGTGTTGTATCCTGGGGCTGAAGTGCAGGACGTGGTAGAGAGATACAAGAGGGTAGTGGAGGGGACAGGGAAAGAGGCGTTAGTGATGGTTCACGTGGGAGTGAACGATGTATGCCGGGTAAGGTCAGAGGAGAAAGTGGATAGATATAGGGAGCTTCTGAGGGAGATAAAGTAGAGTGGTAGGAGGTGTATAGTATCAGGGGTGCTCCCTAGACAGAGGGTTAGAGGCTGGTGGCTCTTATATGCCCTTGGCCTCAACGAGAGGTTGATGAGGATGTGTGGGGAGGATGGGGTAGGTTTTATGGATGAGTGGAGCAGGTTCTATGGGAGACAGGAGCCGTATGCCAGGGATGGTGTACACTTCAGTAGGAAGGGGGTGCAGGAGCTTAGTGAGTGTCTTGAGAGGGCTGTTAGGCTGTCCAGTAAGGGAAACTAAATATTGATAGAGGTAAGGCTAATACTGACAAAGAACGGGGTAAAGAGAGGGAGGTACATGAACTTGGTGTCTTTTATACAAACAGTAGAAGTGTAATAAATAAGATAGACACACTTAGAGGTATAGCATGTGTTGAAGAGTTAGATAGTATAGGTATTACAGAAACTTGGTTAGATATTGCAGGCAAACATTTCTTACCTGAAATAGGAATAGATAGATGGGTACACTTTTTTTCCACAGGGATAGAGTAGGAAGGAGAGGGGAAGGTGTAGCACTGTACGTTAGAAACACATTAAATAGCTATGTCAATACCACAATAAAAATAGATAGGAATACAGAATCATTATGGATTAACATTATCATAGGAGGTAAAAAGTTTGTTGTAGGGATCATATATAGGCCCCCGGATTTAGACGAAGCAGCTAGTGCATCCCTGATGCAAGAGCTGGAAAGGGCATCTAGGTATAATAATGTGTGCATTATGGGGGACTTTAATTATAGAAGAATAGACTGGGATAGTATGACAGGAGACGGGAGCTCGGAGGAATTCTTAAATGTCGTCCAGGATTGTTTTTCCATACAACTTGTAAGGGAACCAACGAGACAGGGAAATATTTTAGATCTGGTCTTCACGAATAATGAAACTTTGGTCATTTAGGTAGAGATAGGAGCGAAATTTGATGTTAGTGACCACAATGAAATTAGATTCAAGATTAACGCCAAAAGGGAGGTAGAACAAAACACTGCTTTAGTACCTGATTTTAGAAAAGCCAATTACCAGGACCTCAGATACCATCTCCAGGATATAAATTGGGAGGGAATAGGAGGATCAAAACATTGAGGTAGAATTGCATTATAATAACATAGTTAGAGAAATTCATACAGGGCAGGAACAGTATATACCTAAGAGGAGGATTAGGTCAAATAGAAATTATCCAAAATGGATGAATAGCAGCATTAGAAGGGAAATTGGATTAAAAAGGGGACTCTATAGGAGAATTAAAAGGGGAGAAGTACAGGTAGTAGGGCAGTATAATGACCTAGCTAGGAAAGTTAAAAAGGATATTAGGACTGCAAAGAGGAATTATGAAGTTAGGATAGCTAGAGATGCCCAGAAGGGTCCAAAGAGATTCTATCAGCTGTACAAGGCTAAAATAAAAGAAAGAATAGGACCTCTTAAAGGAATATAAAATGGTGATGAAATTAATAAGGAATTAAATAAATACTTCTTGTCCGTATTTTTTCAGGAAGAGTCGGGTAAGGAACTGGAGCCAGTACAGATCTTTAGGGGACAAGAGGTTGATAAATTAAGCGAAATAGTCATAAATAGGGAAGTAGTTAGCAAGGAAATAGATAGACTTAAAAAGACTAAATCTCCAGGGTCGGACGACATTTTTCCGAGGATTCTTAGGGAATGTAGAGAAGAACTCGTTGAACCCATTGCGATGATTTTTAGAGAATCACTAAACACAAGAGTAGTGCCTAAGCTATGGAGGCAAGCAAATGCAGTTCCTATATTCAAGAAAGGAGATAAGGCAGCAAGTAGTAATTACCGCTCAATTATTTTAACATCAGTGGTAGGCAAGATGTTAGAAGCTATCATAGCAAGGGCAATTAGAAGACATTTAGATGAACACAAGCTAATTAGACATAGTCAACATGTTTTTAGAAAGGAGAAGTCATGCCTGACAAATTTATTATCCTTCTATAGGAAAGTATTTTAAACTATAGATAAGGGAGACGAGTATGATATAGTTTATTTGGACTTCAGTAAACCCTTTGACAGAGAATCCCATAGGAGACTGTTAAGTAAAGTTAAGGCTCATGGCATAGGTAGGAAGGTATTAGAATGGATTAGGGGATGGCTTAGTAGGAAACAGAGGGTACAGATCAATGGGAAGAAATCAGAATGGGGTAATGTCACTAGTGGGGTACCACAAGGATCAGTACTAGGACCGTTGTTATTCATAATCTATATAAATGACTTAGAGACAGGAATAAACAGTGATATCAGTAAATTTGCCGATGACACAAAGATAGGAAGACCGGTAAAGAATTAAGATGATGCTAGGATGCTGCAGAATGATTTTAATAGGCTGTAGGAGTGGTCAGAGAAAGGGCAGATGCAGTTTAATGTTAACAAGTGTAGCATTATGAGCGTAGGTAAAGGTAATACGCCTGTAGACTACACATTAAATGACAATACCTTAGAATGGTCATATAGTGTGAGGTACTTAGGAGTTCAAATAAGCAGTGCCTTGCGCCCCAGGGAACAGTGTATTATAGCTAGAAATAGGGCCAACAAAATACTGGGATTTATTAGTAGGTGTGTGACAAATAGGAGTTCTGAAGTCATTCTGAGGTTGTATTTAGCGCTAGTTAGATCCCACCTAGATTATGCAGCTCTATTTTGGTCCCCTTATTATAGGAAGGATATAGGTTCCTTGGTGGCAGTTCAGAGAAGAATGACCAAGATGATTCAGGGGCTGAGAAATTTACCCTAAAAAGATAGATTAAAACGTCTTAATCTCCACTCCCTAGAGAGAAAGAAGGAGGGCAAGAGGGGATATGATTGAGGTTTTCAAATTGGCAAAAGGAATTAAAAAGGGAAACATTGATCAGGTCTTGGAATTTAGTAGTTAGGATAGGACACGTGGAAATGGGTACATGCTAGAAAAACTTAGATTTAGGACAGACATAGGTAGATATTAGCTCACTAACAGAGTGGTGAACGATTGGAATAGGCTGGGTAGACACCTAGTAAGTGCTGAGTCAATAGGGTTTGCGGAAAGATGTTGGAGTCGTCTATTGGCAACTCACATAGGAACACATAGGAGGAACAAACAGCAAAAGGCCTACTGGCACTTACGAGGCTGTTTGCGATAGAGACTAAACTACACTATCTTATCTGGGGTGAAGGATACAGGATAGTAAGGGTGAGGGATTCTCCCACCAGCCACGACTGGCAGGAGAGGAAGGCCAACCATGCAATAAAAAATTTAAAAAATGCGTGGAATTTGATTAGACTAGACTATTACTACTGTCACTACCACAACTTCCTGGCAAGCGATGTCAGGCCCCTAGCGACGTCCTTTCGAATCGAGATTTCGTAATTAAGGTACATTAGAAGGAACTTGCTCAAAGTTTACTACGTTGACGAATAGTGTTTTAGTTGCGGATTGGCTTCTAAATATTTGTCCAGTCTATTTTTGAATGTAGTAATTGTTTTACTGTCGACGACATTGGCGGGCAGGGGGTTCCAAACGTTAACGATCCGATTGAAAAAGAAATGTTTTGCTTCGTTTGATGTGAATCTTTTACCAGTAATCTTAAAAGTATGACGTCTTCTTGTTATATTTGATCGATCAAAAGTAATGCAATCTTCTGCATTGATATTATCAAATCCTTTAATTATCTTGAAAATTTCAATTAATCTCCTCGCATTCTTCGTTTTACTAGGCTGAATAAGTTTAATTTTTTAAGTCTTTCTTCATAAGGTTTATTATTCAGCCTTTGAATAATTTTTGTTATTCTACGCTGGACTCTTTCCAGTTTGTCAATGTCCTTTCTGTAATATAGGGACCAAAACTGTACGCAATACTCAAGATGAGGCCGTACTAGTGAATTATGCAGTTTTAATATGACTTTTTCTGATTTATTTTCGAAAGTACGCCCAATAAAGCCGACCAATCTCTTAGCAGTTTTAACTACCTCTGAGCAATGCTGACTGGGTTTTAAATCGTTTGATATTGTGATTCCTAGATCTTTTTCCTTGTTCATTGCAGAAAGTAGTTTTCCATTCATTGAATACTGAACGTGATCATTATTTCTTCCGATGTGAAGTACCTTACATTTATCAACGTTAAATTTCATTTGCCATTTATTGGCCCAAGACGTTAGTCGATCAAGGTCTGATTGTAAGACTTTTGTCACTTGTCGTAGTTACTTTACAAGCAATTTTCGTATCGTCAGCGAATTTCGATATTTTGCATGAGATCCCATCATCTATATCATTAACATATATCAGGAACAAGATAGCGCCAAGCACTGAACCCTGTGGTACGCCACTTTTTACGTCTAATCATTGAGAGGAGATACCGTTTAAGACTACTCTCTGTTTACGTTCAGAGAGCCAGTCCTGAAGCCAATTGTAAATGCTACCAGAGATACTGTTAGTCTTTAGTTTATTAAGCAATCGTTGATGGGGTACTTTATCATTTTTTTATGAATTAAACATTTACGTTGCTGACTAGATCTTTATTTGGTGAAAGAATGAGATCAAGGGTCTCGCATTGGTTCATGAACGTGTTGGTGTAATTCGCTCTCTAATAAATTCGTGTACAGGTCGTGTCCTGTATGTGATCTTAACGGATTTCTCCATCTCGTTACTGGCAAGTTAAAATCGCCCATAATGATTGTCTCGCATTGACTAATTGTTTTGGAGATTGATTCGAAAAGCAAACGGTCAATTTCAACGGGTCGTCCTGGTGGTTTGTAAATCAATCCAAGTATTTTTCTACTCGAGTTATTCTTTAATTCGATAAAAATTGTGTCCACACCGTTGATGGGTTCTGATTTAATGGAGATCGGATGGAGCGAGCTGTGAATATATAGGATTACACCACCGCCAATTTTGTTCTCTCTTTCACAGCTAAAAATTGAATAACCGGATAACTAAAATTCTACAATGTAATCTCTGTTCGACGTGTCAAACCATGATTATGTGACACCTATGATATGGTACTGATCCATTGCGGCGAGAGCTTCTAGATCTGTGAATTTATTTCTGATGCTGCGAGCATTTACATAACAAACTTTAATATTTGGATCAGTAGCGTCATTACTATTAGGATCAGTGGTGACGTTAGTAATTGGATCAGCTGTGACATTATTATTTGGCTCAGTGGCGGCATTACACGGAGAAACTATGATGCCGTTGCTGCTCTCGTCCGCTCGGACGTTGAAAGAAAAAGTGGAAAGCATTGTAAATATGGCAACGAACCAACAGAAGGAGATACGAGAGATTTAGGAAGGAACGTACAGTTTGGGAAAAACGTCATGAGGAAGAGAACATGAGCTTTATGGAAATACTGAAACAGCAAGAAGAGGAAAAGGAAAAAAAATGTGGAATAAAATGTAATAAGGGTGATCAAATCAAAAGAAGGCTTAGTAAGGGATGTAACTGAGAAAGAAAAAAAAAAGTGCATAGTAGTAACGGGAATAAAAGAAAAGAAACAACCAGATAAAAATGAGAAAATCAGGAAATGACAGTAGTAAAAAGTGTAATTTATGAAGTTTTGGGAGAGGATAGCGGGTCCCAACATGAAATAGAAGTAGTTTATAGACTGGGGAAGTAAGAAGAGGGAGGAGCAGGGCACTTGGAAGTTAAGTTTAGATCACAGATAATTGTTGCAAAGATGTTGAACAGATCATGAAAACTAGCATCAAGAGACGATTTTATAACTGTGTGCATTATAAAGGACTGTGTACATTAGAAAGGACCACAATGAGGAGGAAAGAATGAAAATTATGGAATTGTTGCAAGAAGCCAAAGAAAAAAACAAAATGCTGTTGGAAAAGGAGAAGAACAAGTTTTATTGGAGAGTGAAAGATATGCGAATAATAAAGTGGTACAGGAAAAGGGAAAGTCAAATAGAAGAAGTTCAAAACAGATTGGGTAAATTAAAAGTAATGTATACAAATGTATAGATGGATTATTGTCAACTAAGTTAGAGGTTAAGGACTTTTTAATAACCAAGGACACAGATATCTTGTGTTTGGTAAAGACAAAGTTAAATAATGCAATTGTCAATCCCATACACGATGAAAGATGCAAGACATGGAAAAGAGACTAAACTAATAAAAAAGGAGGTGGAATACTGATTGCAGTGAAGAAAGAATTAGAAATAAGCAAAGTTCTAATAGGAACTGAAATTGTAAACGTGCACTTAAAATAACCAAGGATGATGGAAGATGTGAAATTGCTGTTGTATATGTAGCTACCACCAAAAAACGAGTTCCTAGAAGACTGATGAATACTAACAAATGATAAATGATAGAGACACTACTTAAGGCGATAATGGAAAATAGCCATAACTTCACTTTGATAGGTGCCCTTATCTGCGTAAAAGTTCAAATGGGAAGATTGCTATACAGAAGGGAGTAAAGACTCATGGGGTAACAAATCGTTAAATTTGATAATGGAAAATGCAATGACTCAGTGGGTAGGACAAGAGACAAGATTCAGAGAAGATACCACACCATCAAAACTGGACCTCATATTCGCAAAAAGAACTGACACAATTGAAAACTTGACATATACGTGCCCATTAGGCAAAAATAACTATGTGGTATGTGTTGAAATTTGAGATATTGGGAGGAGTCCAGTCCCGGGTAGGTGAAAGATATAAGGAAAAAGGCCGAACTATGGAAAAACCAAACTTGACGAACGTGCAGACTTTTTTTTTTTTACCGAAGCTGATTGAAGACCATTTAGGGAGACAGAAAATATACAAAGGAAATATGACAGTTTTTTGGACATTTACAGGGAGGCAATAGAGAAATTTGTTCCCAAATTCAGAGTGTAAAAGAAATGGAGGAAAGACTGGTTTAACAAAGGATGTGATAGTGTGAAAAATAAAAGAGACGACGCATGGAGGAAGTATAATAAGAGAATGGATGATTTATCAAGAAATGAATATTGAAGAGCTAGGAATAACTACGTAAAGAAGGGAAGAAGAAAGAAATTTCGAGAAATACATAAAAGGCGGTAGTAGAGTGGCTAGCGTTCGGGCATGCGAGCCTAAGATCCCGGATTTGTTCCCCCGATATCTGCTGGCCACTTTTCTTTCTTTGGTATTATCGCCGAGTGGCCAAAAATTACCCAAATAGCTGCCATACTGTCCTCAGACGAGACTTACAATGTTGTATGCATTTGAAGCTGTAGCAGCAATATACCTCTCTCGTTCTTAACATATTCAAGAGAGAACGTAAACAATTGAGGCGTCACTATAGAAATCTAAACCTACACCAAATAACGGGCAAAGGCAGTCCATCTTCGCCTTCATAAAAGCCTACTGGCGCCAATGGTTTCTGATGTAGAAAAAAGATAAATGTAAAGAGGAATCTAAGTTTTTTTTATAGATTTAGTAATGGAAAACTGAAACAAAGAGAAGGAATTGATAAAATAAAAGTGTCAGATACTGTGTGTGAGGATCCAAAGATGCAAGCTGAAATCATGAACAATTGTTTTCAAGGAGTCTTTACGAAAGAAAAGGAATTCAATGACATTGAAGGAGTAAAAAGGCAAACAACTTTGAGAAATATAATAACGAATGAGCAAGAAATCCTGAGAACGCTAGAAAGCCTTAATGTTAGAAAAGTAGTCGGACCAGATAGAGTCTCCAACTGGATACTGAAGGAATGCCGTCATCAACTCGTAGATAAATTGCATGATAATGTGCTCTGTAAGGAAAGGAAAAATAACCAGGGAATGGAAACAAGCAACCATTGTACCTATATACAAGGGAGGTAGTAATGAAGATTCCCTGAGACCGGTGTCTCTAACCAGTCATGTTATGCTCTGTGAAAAATCGTCAGAGAAAGATGGGTGACATATTTAGAAAGGAATGAGATAGTTTCTGAGAGACAATTCGGATTTAGAAGTGGAAGCTCATGTGTTTCCAACTTATTATGCTTCTACTCAAGAGTGATAGACATAATGCAGGAAAGAAATTGGTGGGTTGACTGTGCTTACCTGGACTTAGAAAGCATTTGATAAGGTGCCATACACAAGATCCTTGTGGAAACTGAAATATGAGGGAGGACTGGATGGCACTCTACTGACATGGATGGAGAACTTTCTGAGAGGAAGAAAAATGAGGACTGCGATGAGGGATTGTGTCTCAAATTGGAGGGATGTGAGCAGTGGAGTGCCGCAAGGCACTCCAAGGCACCAATAATGTTTCTGATATATGTAAATGACTTAGTTGATGGTAGTTATGCAAGCCTATTTGCAGATAATGGGAAGACCATGAGGAGGATAGAACGAAGAGAAGACTGCATGATGTTACAGGATGATCTGAATAAAATCTTTGATTGGAATCAACGTTAGGAAATAGAAATTGATACTAGGAAATGCAAAGTTCTAAGAACCGGCAAAAGTACCAAAAGAATAGAAGCGAATTATAAAATGGAAGATGTGGTGCTCCAAGGAGTAAGGAATGATAGTACAGATTGATTTGTCCCCTAGCAAACACATTAGCACAGCTTTTACATATATGGACGAGAAAATGTTGAGGAAACTGATCGTGTCTATGATTCGTCTGCAACTTGAATATGCCACGTTGGTGTGGTCCCCACACTTAAAGAAAGATATAACAAGAATTGAGAACATCCAAATAACAAGACTGGTTCCAAGTCTAAATCTAACTTATGAGGAAAGATTGGATTAATTGTGACTGACATCACTAGAAAATAGGAGAGAAAGGGGAGACTTGATAGCGGTATATAGAACAATAAATGGAATGGATAAACTTGACAGGGATAATTTGTTTATATGTGACACAAGAAATACAAGGGGACATGGTAAGAGACTGAAGAAGACAAGGTGCTTGCAAAACATCAAAAACTATAGTTTTCCACACAGATGCATTGATACCTGGAATGGATTGGATAGTGAGACAGTGGAAGTGAGGTGTGTGCATGACTTTAAAGCTAAAATTGATAGAGAGATATGGAGACGGGACCCCACAAGTGTGAGCCCTTAAACTACAACTAGGTAAACACACACACACACACACACGCACACACACACACACACACACACACACACACACACACACACACACACACACACACAGACACACACACACACACACACACACACACACACACACACATACACACACACACACACACACACACACACACACACACACACACATACACACACACACACACACACACACACACACACACACACACACACACACACACACCCGAGAGAGAGAGAGAGAGAGAGAGAGAGAGAGAGAGAGAGAGAGAGAGAGAGAGAGAGAGAGAGAGAGAGAGAGAGAGAGAGAGAGAGAGAGAGAGAGAGAGAGAGAGAGATATCAAGAAGTTCAGCTTCCCACAACGATGCGTAAGGGCGTGGAATGACTTGAAAAAAGGAATAGTCCATGCAAGAACAATTCATACATTCAGGGCAAAGTTAGATACGTATCCATATGGAGACAGGACATGTATGTCACAACTAGGTATATATAAACACACACACACACACACACACACACACACACACACACACACACACACACACACACACACACACACACACACACACACACACACACACACACACACACACACACACACACACACACACACACACACACACACACACACACACACACACACACACACACACACACACACACACACACACACACACACACACACACACACACACACACACACACACACACACACACACACACACACACACACACACACACACACACACACACACACACACACACACACACACACACACACACACACACACACACACACACACACACACACACACACACACACACACACACACACACACACACACACACACACACACACACACACACACACACACACACACACACACACACACACACACACACACACACACACACACACACACACACACACACACACACACACACACACACACACACACACACACACACACACACACACACACACACACACACACACACACACACACACACACACACACACACACACACACACACACACACACACACACACACACACACACACACACACACACACACACACACACACACACACACACACACACACACACACACACACACACACACACACACACACACACACACACACACACACACACACACACACACACACACACACACACACACACACACACACACACACACACACACACACACACACACACACACACACACACACACACACACACACACACACACACACACACACACACACACACACACACACACACACACACACACACACACACACACACACACACACACACACACACACACACACACACACACACACACACACACACACACACACACACACACACACACACACACACACACACACACACACACACACAGGAGGCAGACTGGAGTAGTTTTTATGCAACAAGGAGATGAGGGGATGAGTTGGGATGAGTTAATCCGTATATACACGGAGGGCATAGATAGACATATCTCAAAAATGGTTATGAGAGAAAAGGAAAAGAATGAATGGTTTAATAGAAGATGTGAATTAGCAAGATTGGAAAGAGAAAAAAACACGGAATAAGTGGAGGAAAAAAGGAAGAAACTTTTGGGGGAAATACAAAACAACTAGAAATGAAAATGTAAAAATACGAAGAGAAGAAAAAAGCAACTTTGTGAGAAATATAATAGAAAAATGTGTAAATGAACCAATCCTTATCTATTGATATATAAATGAAAAAATTAAAAGCAAGGAGGGAATAGTTAAACTGAAGGTAGAAGGCACAGTGTACGAAGACGCATTATAACAGGATGAGGTGATGAATAAGTGCTTTCAGACTGTATTTACATGATATATTTAATTTAGAATGAATAACATTATAGCAATGGAAAAATTAATATAAAACATAAAAGTAGAAAGTAGACGTAAAAAGAAGTAAAACAATTGATGGAAAGCCAAGCTGTAAGAAACGCGTTCTAGAGAAAGTGTAAAATTGGATAATAAAAGAATGCAGTAACAGCTAGGAGGAAAGTTACATAGTATAATTGACTTTCATAAAAGAGAGCAGAGTACCGCTAAATTAGAAAAAGAACAAATATTGTGCCAATTCACAAAGGAGATAGAGAATAACCATTGAATTACAGAACAGTATCATTAACAAGCGTTGTGGCAAGAATTTGTGAAAAAATGGTGAAAGACATATGGTTTAAGTTTTTGGAAGAGACAAACACACTCTCAGAGGATCAGTTTTGATTCAGAGGAGGGTCTTGTATAAAGAACTTACTAACCTTTTACTCGAGTGATTGATGTACCACAGGAAAGAGAGTGGTGGGTTGATTGCATCTACCTGGACCTTAAGAAGGCTTTTGACAAGGTACCTCACAAGAGACTGCTCAGGAAACTAGAAAATGTAAGAGGATTGAAAGATTGTTTGTTGAAATGGATGGAAGACTTTTTGAGCAACAGAGAAATGAGAACAGTAATGAAAGATCAGAACTCAGAATGGTTTAGTGTGAAAAGTGGAGTTCTTCATCAGTATTAGCCCCAGTGATGTTCCTGGTCTATGTAAATGATATGGCAGATGAAGTGAATAGTTATATGAATATTTGCAGATAATGCCAAATTACTAAGAAAAATTGAAAGTAAGGAGGACTGTAAGCATTTTACAAAAGGATCTAAATAAGATTCATAAATGAAGTAAACTTTGGGGAATGGAATTTAATGCCAAAAAGTGTAAAGTGCTGGAAATAGGTTGTAGCAGAATGATACAAAGAGGAAAGTAGTCGATGAAATAAATGAATAAACAAAACAAATGTTGAAAAATATTTGGGAGTATGAATTACACCAAAGAAACATATTAATAAAATCACAGCAGATACATATCAGCTGCCGAAATATATAGGAATGGCTTTCAAACATCTGGTTAGGAGATGATTAACAAATTGATAACATCATTGATTCGATTCGAGTTAGAATATGCGACAGTGATTTGGTCACCACATAAAAAGAAGGATATAAAGAAGCTTGTGAGGTTACAAAAAGCAGCTACAAAAATGGCTCCAAGCCTGAGAAATTTACCATATGAAGAAAGATTTTCTAGGCTGAAACTACGAACCCTGGAAAAAATAAGAGAAACGGGAGACTTTACAGCAGTGTATAGAGCCTCCAAATGCTTGAAAAAAATGGATAAAGATGATATGTTTGTGTGAGACGCCAGAACTACATGAGGACACGAAAAGAAACTGAAAAAGCCTACATGCAAGAGATATAAAAAATACAGCTTCCCATATAGAAGCTTAGAAACCTGGAATAAACTTGATGCAAAAGTATTTAATGGAAGAAATACTCATGATTTCAAAAGCAAACTGGATTATATAGCAGATTTGGAGACGGGACAATACCAGCAATAACTCTTCTTCTGAATATTACAACTAGGTAAATACGCCCAATTTAGTGTCCTATTAGGACAGAAAGTCCCTAAAAAATGGGAAAAAACTGATATAATGCCTATTTCCAAACATGGACACAAAGAAACACCACTTAATCATAGACCAGTTTCATTGACCAGCATAGTATGCAAAATATGTGAAAAGGTCAAGAAACAATGGACTGAATACTTAGAAAGAGAAGGAATTGTATCCGATGGGCAATTTGGATTCAGAACAGGAAGATCATGTGTAACTAACTTACTCAGTTTTTATTCAAGATTAATGGATATAACACAAGAAAGAGATGGATGGTCGGATAGCATATACCTAGACTTAAAAGGCATTTGATAAAGTTCCATACATGAGATTACTATGGAAGTTGGAACACATAAAAGGATTGAAAGGAACATTAAAGAACTGGATGAAAGGCTATTTGAAAGGAACGGAAATGAAAACAGTAGTAGAGGATGAAAAGTCAGAATGGCAGGAAGTAAAAAGTGGAGTACCATAAGGATCAGTTTTTAGTAGAAGTGTACTATTGCAGCCTATATTTAATATATTTGTATGTATGTATGCATATATTTACAATATTTTGTATGTTAGTGTGTTGACACAGATGTCCGGAGATAGCTATAATGTTTACCCAGGTGTGGGTATCAGATTCATTGACCGCGCTAATCCCTGTGACCTCGCCGCCATGGACACCTGCATATTTAACTCCCCTTTCCCCACGGGAGCATCTTGTCCGTCCCTCGGGCCCAGGGATTAAGAGATATTCATGCTATCCATTCGCACCTATGAGTATGTCTTCCCCTTTGCTCCATTTTTGTTTCCGCCATGCCCTCCATTTTGTTCATCTCGCATTGTTAGTTGTAAGATTTGTGATTTATTTCTGTCTTGGCTCTGGGCGAAAGCAGACGTTCTGCTCCGGTCACACCACGTGTACCTTCCTACCTCGACGAAAAATAAGCATGTAGTGATACAAGTTTACTACTTAACCAGAGGGAGTGAGAGTTTGAGGTGAGTAAGTGAGCTATTACAATGAACATGTAACACACACCCAATTGTCATCCTGCAATGACTGTGAGACGTGCGACGACAAAGGAGAATGATTACACACGCCTGCCTTCGACACACTACCATAAGTTAAGTTCCTTGCTGGTTGCATTGAATTGCAATCTGCAGAGTGGTGGCAGCGACCTCAGTCTGCACTGTGAGTAAGCGCAGTGTTCAGGCACAACAAATGATGGCAGCGGTGTCTCTCCGTCGTCGCCTTCTGCAGTAGTAAAAAAATGATGGCATCGGTGTCTCTCCGTCATCGCCTTCTGCAGTAGTCAATAAGTTATTGCAGCGGTTCTCCTACTTTGTCGGCTCTTTCTGAGGTAAACACACATAAACGGCAGTGACTCCTCTCTCAGAACAAGTTTTACACGCACCACTCACGCCCTTCGCCAAGCTCCTCTCAGCTCAAGTCTCATAGTCTCAACCACGTCTCTCCCAAGTCTACGCGCGTGCCTGTGTGTGTGTGTCCCTGCCTGTCAGCTAGTGTGTCGCTCACGAACATTTCTCACTCCAGCCTCACCACTCTCTCACTCGTTCACTCGCTCTCTCGGGCGTGTCCATCACCTCGGATCATCTATCTACTGTCTCCGCTGGTGCTGCTGTGATCGCCTCCCGCCGCCTTCTGCTTCGCAGTCATCCATACGCCTATCCCAGGCGTCATCCTCCACGCCTCTCCCAGGCGTCATCTTCTACACGCCTCTACCAGGCGTCAACCACCACCCCGTCCCTCATCACCTCCGCCACCTTCACCTCCACCACCCCCTGACGAAGACCTTCTCCGTGGTGACCAGTTCAGCGGTTCTACCGAGGATACGTTTCGCTGTTGGATAACGTTGACACATGCACTAGCTTTTTACATACCTCCTATATTTTATTTTCCTCTTTCCTCTCTACTTAATTTTTATTTAAGGTTTTTGCGGTTCATCGGCGTCGATTTTTTTTTTTTCCTCTGTATTTTTCACGTATCTGATTTTTGCCTCCCGTCTTTTGTGTGTGTATTTTTGTGTATTATTTTATTTCTTGTATGTCTTTTTCCCCATTTCAAACTCGTTCAGGTGTCATTTATTCATCATCTCTCAACATGGCTGATGACACAGAATCCCTGACCGCCACCGCGGGATCCCTTTCCCCCACCTTCCACTGCCCAACCTGTGCACCATGTGTCCCTCTTGCTAGCGTCCGTGCCCCAATGGTCAGGTGACGATCCTCAGTACCTGTGTTCATGTTTATTCGACGCCTCCGTGATGCTCTCTCTCATTCATCTTTTAACAGTGAACAATGTGTAACTTTTGCAAGACAATGTATGGCCCTCAACCCTTTGACTCCAACTGGAGCGGCTCTCGAGGACGATTTTTATTCCAATTGCACTGACTTTGAGGCTTTTTGTGATAACCTCATTAAGGAGTTTGCTTGCTCCAGCAGGGACCTGTGCTTAACATCCTTGCGTAACTTCTCAGACCTCTTGCTCACGAATCACGGCTTCTTATCCCCTAAGACTGCTGCTGGGTTAGCTGGTAGACTTAGGACTGAATTGGATTACTCCCTCACAAGTTCACAGTGGATGAATGGTGATAATATGTCTAAAGATAATTTTCTGAATCTCATGTCTTATCTACTTTTTTTCCAATCCACTCACGCCTGATGCATCTCATATTTCACGTGACATCCCCTTCCACCCCTCTTCCACAATTCATGATCTCAAAATAGAAATTGAATCCAAACTCACACCCTCTCATCCTCTTTCCTCTCATGTAGGCGCTACCATCCACCCCCCACCCTCCTCCCCTCCCTATGGATCCCCATTACCACGTTCGCTCACCCACTTTCCTCCCTCCACCTCTGGTTTCCATCCTCCTCCTCCTCCCGCACCTCCTAAGCTTCATCATCCTCCCCCTCCCCACCATACCACATCTGGTCATACACCCCCCCTCCACACACCACACCATCACGTTTCATTCTCTCCCTCTCAGCCTCGCCCAAGTCCCTCACCGACATCGCGGTGTTATTATCACAAAACTCAGTTGCATGACGCGTCGCAATGCCGATCTCTAGCTCATCAACGCTCACAACAGCATTTTCAGTACGTAAGGAAGGACTTAGCGCCACGCCCTCCCTTATAGTTGAGCCACATAACTGTAATAATGTTGGTGGTGAGTGGCGTATCAGTGACTCGCGCAGTACTCGCCTACAGGACGAGAAGCCATTTTGTACCTCGCCTTCACAAACTAAGCGTGTTGAGTCACTCCACAGCGGTAATTACGGAGCGAACCTTATGGTTATCGAAGCGGAAGTCATTTATCATCACCTTTCTCTCATGATTGACACTGGTGCAGAGATCAACCTAATTGCTGAAAGTTATTTACCGCTTTGCGTCAAGATTCGTACCTTGCTTTTCCCACTCAGCATGCACAGATAAATATTCAGGGTGCGGACAGTAAAATTTTTCAAAGCAGCAGTGTTGTAACGCTCGCCATTCGTTTTTTCTGTGCAGTAAGCCTGTCCCTGTTGCATTTCATGTCTTGCATGACTTTGCATTACCTGCTGACGCATTACTGGGTTTCCCTCCGCTTCGTTCATTGCGCGTGGATATTTATCCAAAAGATGGATACCTTACCTTTTGCAGACACAAGTGCCTTGCCATGCCAAATCCTTGTTCTCTTTTGCGGAAAGTTTCGCGTCCCTCGTCCCGTCCTGACTCAAATTTCTCCCTCGCGAGCCAACCTTTTACTCTTCACTCTGATACGCGGCAGCCTTGCGCATCTGACAGCCCTACTCGCACTCATCCCTCATCTTCGCTTGCTTTCTGTTTACGTGCAGCCCCAACGGTGAGTGTGGTTTTAATAACTGTAGCATTTTAGAGCCACATTCAGCGGTTATGGTCCCTGTTCGTTTCAGCGGCATGTTACAGGATACAGATATTCTCATTTTGTCAGCGTCGGTTAGAGTCAGAGGTACGTTACTGGAATCAGGAGTAGCTCATGTTCGTGATGGCCACACGTTCATACTCATTCATAATGTGACTCATGGTTCTCTCACGTTGCAATCAGGTACATGTCTCGGTGAAGCGCTCGTGTATCCCGCGCCCATACGTGAAAGCGAATTTCCAGAGTCCTATTTTGCGTCGCCGTTAACGCATGCGGGTGATCACAGTGCATTTCATGATTTCGAAGGTAAAGTTAAAAGTGCATTCATACCTTCCGATTACCCTGAGTACGAGTTGCGTCTGTTGAAACTTTTGTTTTCACACTCGAGTGCAATCGCATTGCCTGGTCAACCACTAGGCCGCACACATCTTTTAGAACACAAAATCGACCTTTCACCAGGCGCCCGTCCTTTGTACATCCCTGCTTACCGTCTTCCTCATAGCTTACGTAATGATGCGGACCAGAAAGTGCAGGAAATTATTGCTGATGGTGTTTTTGAAAAGTCGACTTCTCTTTGGAATAGTCCGTTATTCCTTATCCCTAAGAAAGATGGTGATTAAAGGCCAGTCGTAGATTTCAGACGTCTGAATCAGTGTACTGAAACTCAGCGGTATCCATTACCTATTATGACAGATCTTTTGCAGTCTTTAGGCGAACATAACTCAGTATTCTCTTCGCTCGATCTCATGGCTGGTTTCTGGCAAGTATCCTTAGCGCCAGTCTCGCCCGCTAACTGCTTTTTCTACTCCATCAGATCACTTTCAGTACCTGAGACTCTCCATGGGTCTGAAAAATTCCCCTGTGGTTTTCCAGCTTCTTATTAATGAAATTTTCAGTGGCTTGCTCGGTAACGGTGTTTTTGCATACTTAGATGATGTAATTATTGCCTCAAAGGATATGACGCCACACTTTGCACTGCTGAATGAAGTTCTCACACGACTCACTAACGCTGGATTAAAACTTATGCTTTCCAAGTGTCACTTTCTGAAAAAGAAGCTTGCTTTTCTAGGTCACACAGTCGACACTAACGGCCTTCATACGTCAGACGATAAGATTTAAGCAGTATGCGATTTTTCACGTACTTCTTCAGTCACGCAGCTCAAGTCTTTCCTTGGTATGCCAGGATATTATCGTGCGTTCATACGTGATTATTCCACAATTTCGTCCCCCTTGCTGAGTCTACTCAAGAAAGATGCGCCATACATCTGGACAGATGAACACGAACACGCCTTTATGACATTGAAACGCACCCTAGCCTCGGTCCCTGTTCTCGCTTTCCCAGACTTTAGTAAGCCGTTAAAACTTGCAGTTGACGCGAGTGGAAAGGCACTGGGAGCCTGTCTGATGCAAAGTGATTACAGAGGGAAAGACAGACCAGTCGCGTACGTAAGTCGTAGAGTTAACGGCCCTGAGTCACGTTACTCCATCACGGACCTCGAATGTTTGGCGATCATTTGGGCATTGAAACATTTCCGTGATCTCATTTATGGATATGGAATTACTGTGTACACGGATCGCAAAGCGATTAAGGACTTGTTCAAAGGTCGTAACCTCACTGGCAGACTGACTCGTTGGATGGTAATATTGGAGGATTATCGACCCAAATAGAATATGTGCCTGGTAAGCTTAACCATGTCGCTGATGCACTTTTACGCGCTGTCGCCGCTCCTCTCATAGATAATGCTCAGAATGCGTCCTCAGACGAGGAACTCATGCGTGCACAACGTGATTATCCTTTATTGGGTAAAATAATCGGTGCTCTCGAAAGTAACACGTTACCAGCTTTGCCGGATTTACCTGTCTCCCCTTCACAGTTTCACCTGCAAGAGGGCTTGTTAATACGACGTCCGCCAGCGGATAACACTTATAATAAGGCGGTTACGCAACTCGTTATCCTGCGTTCACTCGTTCCCCGCATCTTATCTCTCTCATGACAGTGTCCACGCTGCACACCCAGGTATTGACAGGACTCTTAGATCAGTGTTGCAGCGTTATTGGTGGACGTCAGTAAGAAAAGACGTGTCTAATCACATAGCTCAGTGTCTCTCATGCGCGAACGGTAAGATCTTATCTGCGATCCGACACATCGCAAAGGGCTTTACAGACCAATGGCATAAATGGATCACTCACATAGTGGCTTCAACTAATGCGTCGTACAATGCCAATATTAACGAGTCGCCTCACTTCGTTCTTTATGGCGGGAACAAACGGTTGCCTTACGACATCATTCATTTTCAGCGGATTCATCAGGCAGTGCGCAGTCACTTACAAGAGTCCAAGGACCACATGATAGCTCGCCAACATCAGACAGCTCAGGCACCACGATTCATTGTAGGTGACATTGTCTTCCTCATCAATCAAACACGTGACACAAAACTCCATCCCGGTAACACCGGCCCCTTTCGTATCATCAGTAAAGTAAAAAACAAGTACACTCTTTTGAACCTCAACACTCATCACACACGGACAGCACATGCTTGCCACATTAGAAAATGTGCCTATCAACATGCACCTCCACACATCCCACACACACCACACATTCAACACACATTCCGTAATTCAAACGTGTCACAGTCAACCACTCATCCATATTTCACCCGTTCTCGTGTGTGATCTATTTCATAGTACGTATTTTTGTAAATATATGTAGATAATATTTTTGCTCATCTTTAATGTGTATTTTTATTATTTGTCTTTGATTTTGTAGTTTATTACCATGTTACTATGTATTTCCTTTTTCTACTTTCCTACGCTGTCTATCTATGTTTTTGTAACACGGTTAGGTACACTTGTATATTGTTATTTTTGCATTGTGTAGTTTTTAAGAGTCAACTGAGAACAGTTGAAAATAGCGTGGCCGAGACTTTGTACTATCGCAACCTATATCTAATATATTTGTATGTATGTATGCATGTATTTACAATACTTTTGTATATTAGTGTGTTGACACAGGTGTCCGGAGATAGATATAATGTTTACCCAGGTGTGGGTATCAGATTCATTGACCGCGCTAATCCCATTGACCTCGCCATCATGGACACCTGTATATTTAATTTTCCTTTCCCCACTGGAGCATCTTGTCCGTCCCTCGGGCCTAGGGATTAAGAGATATTCGTGCTATCCATTCGCACCTATGAGTATGTATTCCCCTTTGCTCCATTTTTGTTTCCGCCATTCCCTCCAATTTGTTCATCTCGCATTGTTAGTTGTAAGATTTGTGATTCACTTCTGTCTTGGCTCTGGGCGAGAGCAGACGTCCTGCTCCGGTCACACCACGTGTACCTTCTTACCTTTACGCAAATAAACATGTAGTGATACAAGTTTACTACTTAACCAGAGGGAGTGAGAGTTTGAGGTGAGTGAGTGAGCTATTGCAATGAATATGTAACACACACCCAACTGTCATCCTGCAACGACTGTGAGACGTGCGACGACAAAGGAGAATGAATCCACACGCTTGCCTTCGACACACTACCATAAGTTAAGTTCCTTGCTGGTTGCATTGCATTGCAATCTACAGGGTGGTGGCAGCGACCTCAGCCTGCACTGTGAGTAAGCGCAGTGTTCAGGCACAACAGGAGAAAAGGTGATATGGGTAAAGACATAACCATGGAAATTCCATTATCTGAAGTGATAATTGAGGGAGCCAAGATCAAACCACCAAAAGATCCGTTATGAAGCCCGAGATTTAAAGAATTAACTCAGGAAAATGTGATTATCACCAAATCCATGGTGAAATTATATAACATTGAGGCAGAAGACAGAACAAAGATTGAGAGGAGTACAGTCGGCCACTCAAGGGTGCAGTTAATGCAGTCCACGCCCTTTGCACACTCTTGGAAAGACGCACCCTTGAAAGTTAATAACCTATGGGAAATTCACTATGTATTTCGGGACTCTTAAGACTTACCCTTTTTCCGCCCAATAACCCCCGATATACATGATATAATGAAAGAATATACAGTACATATACACATGTGATTGAATATGATAAATAGTAGATAGATACTGTACTGCGGAAGAGAGAGAGAGAAAGAGAGAGAGAGAGAGAGAGAGAGAGAGAGAGAGAGAGAGAGAGAGAGAGAGAGAGAGAGAGAGAGAGAGAGAGAGAGAGAGAGAGAGAGAGAGAGAGAGAGAGAGAGAGAGAGAGAGAGAGCTGACGTCATCACAACATGGCTGCTCGACAAAACCACATAGTTCCGTCACGCATCCTTTGATTTTTTCGCACCCTTTGAATATAAGTGCCGCACCGGTACTGTCCGCACTCTTTGATTGCGCACTCTTGGGAGGCCAACTGTACAGTTGGAGGTGAGTGGATGTAAAAATTCTGTTGATAAGTTATTGGTGAGGACACCGAGTCAACTTTCAATGAATGACACACAGAAAGAAAGGATTTGAAGAATGAAATAGATAACCTCAAGAGGGTAAATGATGAGAGGGTAAGGGAGATTTCAGAGTTAAAAAAAAGAGAGTAAGGAAAGAGGTGAGTGGATGTAAAAACTCGCTTGAAAATTTATTGGAGAGGATTAACGAATATGAGTCAAATTTCAATGAATTGTGTAAGGAAAATGTTATTTGAGAAATGAAATAGACTACCGCAAGAAAGTAAATGAGGAGAGAGTAAAGGTGAGTAAGAAATTAACAAGTGAAAATGAAACTATAGAACAATGTGCGCCAAATGCTGGGTGACCAGTACGCACGTGGACATCAGAAATACTGGTTACGACGATGTCTTGTTCTCCCACTGCTGCTGTGCCAACTGCTTGTCTCTCACTCTGCACCCACTCCTCCGGGACACGTATAAGCGAGTCAGTTAGGTTTTCTGTAGAGCGGACAACACCAACCTCAACTCAGTGACCAGCTCTCTGATGATGTCGACACGGCGGCGGATCAACATCCCTCCGTACGCATTGGTTAGAATGCGTCATCAACCCAGCAATGGACATTCGCAGAGTCTATTCACAGGTCAATGGTATACATACCCCATGCAATGACCAGGTTGACGCCACGGACCAATGCGTCTAGCTCCGCCATGTTGATATGCGAGGAGTTGTCCAACCGCAGCCAGCATGCATCTTCCACCTTGCGGCGTCATCACGACAATCCCGCCAGCTAGGGCGCTGGCGTCCGTCCACACAGCTGCCATAACATGGATCTTCCTTAGCCAGCTACGTTGCCACTCACTCCATCTGCTTATGCAGAAAGTCACCCTCCATGGAGTCGTCCTATGTGTAACTGCATTTGTTCGGCGTTTCAACCATGCAGCTGCTGATGCTACCCACCAGCAACTGCGCGATCGTCCATCCGCATCATGCGAGCACAGTACGGCGTGTCACTCGTATCGGCGGTGAAATGACCGGAGTGTCACGCCTTCATCGGAGCTGGCCATCGGCTGACTATACATGCAGCCCCAGCAACTGTGCTTTATCAGCTGCACGATCCGGCTACTTGCATTCTAGCTGAAAG
The DNA here is from genome assembly GCA_036785275.1 of Cancer borealis. Taxonomy (NCBI): domain Eukaryota; kingdom Metazoa; phylum Arthropoda; class Malacostraca; order Decapoda; family Cancridae; genus Cancer; species Cancer borealis. Next base: position 6,621 of record JAXIVD010000575.1, on the reverse strand, counting down.
GCAGCGAAATGCGCAGCGACTCTCTCCGCACTAAGTAGGTCCAGGTCCTTGTCCACCAACAAGTCGTTGACGCAAGGCAGAACTGCTTGCTCAATCTCTGGGTCTTGAACCAGGATGGTCTTGACGACGGCCTTCATGACGCCACTTGTGCGGCTGATCGGCAGACACGTTGCTGTCGGCAGTGAAGGCAGTCACGTGGTTGTTAAGTTCACGATAGTCGAGCACGGACCACACCTTACCTCTGTGGTTCTGACAAACTGCCATGAGCGGCACGAGTCTTCGCAGTGCCCCGTGCTGCTGTTCGTCGCAAGGTACTAGCCAGCCGTTCCCGTGCCATGACTCCAGTTCCTCGTTGAATGCCTGACGCATGAACGGAGACACGTTGTACTGCGCCACAGTGTTGTGGAGGTAGTCAGGCACCGCTCCATTGGTCTACTTCCATGTCATCGTCCATGTCCGGTGTGCTGCGTCAAACTGCATGCTGTAGTCGGGTGCGTCCACTACCAGCGGCGCCGCGAACACAACTCCACGCACAAGTGGACTTCTGATGACTACTTCACAACAATGCTACTAAGTGCAGAGATGCCAGTGATACCAAGCACAATGTTCACACCCAGAGACTGCTCACTCTTCACTAGCACTTGCATCTGGGCACGCTGGCCGGTAGAAGTCTCCACCGTCATGCTGCCAACACCAGCCCACTGAAAAGTGTTTCCACAAATCATTATGATATTGATCGCCTGCTGTTGCCACTGCACACAAAACAGTATGGGCGATGGTGTCTGTACACCCAGTCAACTAGCACTTGGCACCACCTTCCGTCGACGAGCAGTGCACCACAGGAAGAGCGCCACCTACTTGTTTCCGGGAGAGGACGCTGGCACATCCCCTCTAACATCGTTTCCCTCTCTCTTCTCGCGGCAAAATTCCCCAGATGGTCACAGGTCTAACAATGACGAGGTCGTCACACTCCCCGTAGCAATAATTCATGTTGCTGGTCTCGTGACGGCGCAGGTGGCTGGTTCTTAAGCGGCGTCGGTCCATAAGCCCATGATGTTGAAGCTCCTGCAGCGGCCATATGCTCATCACTAAGGAAAGCACGAGCCCGTGCTAACACACTGGTCAGGTCGAGTCTCTCGGCTCTGGATCCGACTCGTATGATGCAGGGAATGTTGTCTGGCAACCCAGCCACAAACACACACGCCAGGACGCGCTCAGGAATGTCTCCAAACAAAGCCGACAGCCGCCGGAAGTCAGTCAAGAAAATTTCTGCAAACTCACTTGGCTGAAGCTGACGCGCAGCAAAAGCCTCGTACGCTGTGTATTGATCTAGGGAGAACGCAGCATACAGAGCATCGCGCATGACTTTCAGCAAGCAGCAGCTGATATCCGGCATCTGTGACCACACAACGAATGCCCCACCAGTCAGACGTAGCTGCAGTACCCACTTCATGGCAATGCCCAGAGCTGACACAGCATTTCCGCTCGCAACGTTCGTCGTGGCATCGTACTCCGGAGTCATTAGCGTCTCTATGGAGCCTAGATAACTTGTAGTGGACAATGACAAAAGCACTTTCGCCAGTGTTCTTCATTGTAATTGTTCAAAAAAAGTGCCGGTGACGACTGTACTGTTAGTGGGTTGGACGTGCACTGCTGCTCCACCTCGTCAGTCGTCCGGCCTCATCTTCTGCTCGTGATCCCCCTTCTTCCAAACACTGATGTCACAACTGCCTGGTTATAACACACACACACACACACACACACACACACACACACACACACACACACACACACACACACACACTTGCCAATACCATCGTTTCATACAAACATGTGAACACCCGTTACACACACACACACACACACACACACACACACACACACACACACACACACACACACACACACACACTTGTCAATACCATCGTTTCATACAAACATGTGAACACCCGTTACACACACACACACACACACACACACACACACACACACACACACACACACACACACACACACACACACACACACACTTGTCAATACCATCGTTTCATACAAACATGTGAACACCCGTTGCACACACACACTCACACACTTGTCAATACCATCGTTTCATACAAACATGTGAACACCCGTTACACACACACACACACACACACACACACACACACACACACACACACACACACACACACACACACACACTTGTCAATACCATCGTTTCATACAAACATGTGAACACCCGTTACACACACACACACACACACACACACACACACACTTGTCAATACCATCGTTTCATACAAACATGTGAACACCCGTTACACACACACACACACACGGTCCGCTAGCGTAGTGGTTAGCGCACTCGGCTCACACCCGAGGGGCCAGAGTTCGATCCCCTGGGCGGACGGAGATTATTTGGGCGAGTCTCTTTTCACGTGTAGCCTCTGTTCGCCTAGCAGTGAGTAGGTACGGGATGTGTCGAGGGGTTGTGACCTCGTTGTCCCGGTGTGTTGTGTGTGAGTGGTCTCGGTCCAACCCAAAGATTGGTCTCTATGAGCTCTGAGCTCTTTCCATAGGGGAACGGCCGGCTGTCTCGAGACCAGCAGCAGACTGTGACAGTGAACACACACACACACACACACACACATACACATACACACACACACACACACACACACACACACACACACACACACACACACACACACGTTAACAAAAATACATTACAGATGGAAAAAAAAAAATGTGGTGTGATGCTAATGATAAAATCTAAGATGAAAGTTAAAAGTGTAAAATACGGAAAGGTAAAGCAGAATTGATAAGTGCACAGATTAATTTAAAATATGGAAAAGCCAAGATAATAATTGGATATGTACCCGATAAACAAAAAAAAATGGACTAAGGAAGTACAAGGAGAAATAATAGAAGATACCCTAGAGAGCTTAGAAAAGATGGTTAAAAGCAGTTAAAGAGTAACACTGCTGAGAGATTTTAATTGTACTGAAGTAAAGTAGGAGACGTTTGAAAGCGGAGGTGAAAATCCACTGGGAAATAGATAATTGAGACTAACAATGAATAATGCAATGATTCAATGGGTAACTGAAAATACAAGGAATAAATCTAGAAAATATATTCATTATGACTGCTCCTTTGAAAAAGAGTAATCTTATGGTCCTGGAAATTGAGATTAAGGGAGATATGGAAAATAAACAGGAGGAATCATACAAAAAGAAAAGAAGAAATTATGCAAAAGCAGACTATATTGCAATAAAGAGGTTTTTCAATTAAACTGACTGGACGAAAATCAAGGAATTAAAAGACCTATAAGATAAATGTGATCTCTTCCTGATGATATACGAACAAGGAGTCAAGGAATACGTTCCATTTTATCACAGTAAAATATAAGGTAAAATAGGGTGGTTTTAAGGAGAGAATTTGCCTATATTTGTTCTAATTGGCTTAAGTTGTTAATTGGCATGTGTATTACGTGTAATACACATGCCTAATACACGGGCTTCGTTATCATACCCAAGTTTCAAATGAATAGTATCAATATATATTTAGATATATCAATTTTTTCATGTATTTTTTTGTTTTCAAAATCTATCTTCGTCATTTTTGCATATTTTGTTTTGTTATTGGCACACAAAATACCCCATAAATATTCTAACAAATTGTGTATTTATTTTTTTCGAAAATCTTTTTGAGTTGGTTAAAAAAAATTTTTGTTTAAAGTTTGATGTCTAGAATCTTTTTGTGCTGGACGGCAAATCTATGATCTTTATTTTTGTACACATTTTGTTTATGTTAACCTCAATTTTTACCCATAATTTTTTATGACAATCGAACAAAGCATCAATGAGGAGATAAATTCAATGTTGTAAAAACCCTTGTTTTGAGAAAACACCGATTAAAAGATTTTTTTCCCCCTTGACGCCCATGTATTGGACATTTAAACCTTGCCTCGGTGGGACATTTAAATTTGAGGAAAAAGAAAAAAAACTGCCATTTAATAGCGTACACTTAGGTAGTGTAGCCAGAGCACTGAACTCAATTTCAAAATTTTTTAAATATCAAAATACACCATGGCGAACTCTCTTTTACGGAAAGTGTGAAAGATCTAACAAGAGAAGAGATGAAGCAGGATGCTAAGGAATATACGGATGGCTTATCATTTCCTAGATGAAGATATTATTAGAAAAATTATAAAGACAATAATGAGACCAAAATTGGAATATGAAGAAGTAATATGGTCCCCGAACAAGAAAAAAACGTGTTGAAATTATAAAGAATACAGAAAATTGCAACTAAGATGGTGCCAGAATTGGAAGATCTACCATATGATGAAAGATTAAAAGAAGTACATCTAACAACACTAGAAGAAAGAAGAGAAAGAGGTGACTTAATCACAATGTATAAATTGATGAACAACCTGGCAAAAACAGATAGAAAAGACCTAATATTGAGTAAAAAAGGAGATGCTAGAAATTTGAGGGAACACAAGAAAAAATTGCAAAAAAAGATTTTGCTTGACCGATGGAAAAAAGTAGTTTTCCCCAAATAAGTATAGATACTTAGAATGGAGTGAAGGAAGAGGCGATACTGGCAAAGAATGTACATAGAATGAAGAAAAAAATCGGACAAATATAGATACGGAGACAAGACCACACGAGTGTAACTCAAGCCCTGTATAGTACAGCTAGGTAAATACACACACACACACACACACACACACACACACACACACACATCAGCTCTCATGGGTCATTGATTATCGTCCCCGCATGCTGGCCAGCAAGGCCGGCAGATGTGGGTTTGAATCTTGCTCAGATTGCTAAGGATTTTTCACTGACAGGGAATAGTTATTGCCCCCCTTGAGCAAGGGGGTGTGGATGTGTGATGTGTGAGAGATCTCAGTCCTACCCATAGATTCGTCTCTATGAGCTCTGAGCTCCTTCGGGGAGGGTAATTGCTGACGATCACGAGTCCAGCGCGTGATCTTTCAGGCCATGGTAAATAACACCCACAAATACGCGTGTGTGCTTATGTGTGTAATATTGTAATATTGCCACATTCATAAGTTAATCAAATAAATGCTAATAACTGCAATGGATAGTTAAAGTTTATGTTACATCTCATTTTATCAAAAGCTTGAATGCATTACAGGTAGATAAATTCTAAGTATTATTATCATTCTTTTGTATTTAAAGTAACTATGAATATAGATACCATAAAGTAATTGTCCCCACTCAAATATACTGCAAAGGTGAAAAAAAAAAATCAATATTTTCATCATTGACTAAATTTCACTATTTTTCCTTGGAACTGTCGACGTCTACCAGTTTGCCACCACCACTAGCTGTGGCACAGCATACTAGTCTGTCAGCATCACTAACTATGATACAACATAAGTGTATATGTCAGCACTACTAGCTTTGGCACAGCAGAAGTTTTTCAGCACTACTAGCCTTGGAACAGCAGGAGTTTCTTTCAGAAACATTAAAAGTGCATAATATGAGTGTTTCTTAGCATTACTCGCTTTCTAATGCGTCATTTATCTTTATCTTTTATTTATTTTAAAACAATGGTAATCATTTAGGAATAAAATTACCATATCACACTATTTATACATGTCTGGTCAAGATTATTTCCTTTACTAAACGAAATAACATATAAACTCAACATCAAAATAAATATCAGAATACTAATTCAGTTAACTTTCATAGGTAATACTAAATATTTTATCTGATCATAATTTTACTTAACATAAGGCACTTCAACACATTTTCAGAACTTATTTAGATGTTATAAGTTCCTAATAGTCAATACCAACATTTGATGAATTAACGACTATAAAGGCCACAAAATAACTATTTCTAATTTAAGTCTATATTAATGTATATATATATATATATATATATATATATATATATATATATATATATATATATATATATATATATATATATATATATATAAATATATATATATATATATATATATATATATATATATATATATATATATATATATATATATATATATATATATATATATATATATATATATATATATATATATATATATATATATATATATATATATATATATATATATATATATATATATATGTATATATATATATATATATATATATATATATATATATATATATATATATGTATAATGTATATATATATATATATATATATATATATATATATATATATATATATATATATATATATATATATATATATATATATATATATATATATATATATATATATATATATATATATATATATATATATATATATATATATGATATATATATATATAATTTATATATACATATATATATATATATATATATATAATATATATATATATATATATATATATGTATATAAATATATATATATGTATATATATATATATATATATATATATATATATATATATATATATATATATATATATATATAAATATATATATATATATATATATATATATATATATATATATATATATATATATATATATATATATATATATATGTATGTATATATATATATATATATATACATTATAAATATATATATATATATATATAT